>CM061132.1:146868052-146886096 GCA_030789695.1 Scilla litardierei | reverse complement strand
AGGCGGCGGCGAGGGAACTGGTAGTGTATGGCAAACTTGTAAATAAAGGGTATGTGAAATCAGCAAAATACTTTGAATGGCAAATCTGTAAATAAGTGGTCTGTGAACTCAGCAATCAAGTCTGTGCTAATAGGAGTGGCAAACAGGTCGGGTCGGGTCGGGTCAGGTTTGACCCGACCCGAATAAGTGTAAACCCGAACCCGGTCCAAATTAAATTCGGGTCAGGGTTCGGATACCCGTACCCGACCCAGTCGTAACCCGGGTGACCCGTACCCGACTCGGTTTCTCTCACGGGTCGGGTACGGGTCGGATTCGGGTCGGGTTTGGTGTGAAAGAGTGATTATTTTGCAAAAAAGGTCGGGTTCGGGTCAGGTTCAGGTCGGGTCCGGGTCGGGTCCGGAGTGAAAAGAGTGAAATACGGGTCAACCGAGTCGAGGGGTCAAACCCGTACCCGACCCGGATTTTTATCCGAGTCGGTCGGGTTGACCCGAATTCGACCTGACCCGGATTGGCCTCTAGCCATACCCGACCCAAAAGGCTGGGTCCGGGTCGGGTCCGGAGTGAAAAGAGTGAAATACGGGTCAACCGGGTCGAGGGGTCAAACCCGTATCCGACCCGGATTTTTATCCGAGTCGGTCGGGTTGACCCGAATTCGACCTGACCCGGATTGGCCTCTATCCATACCCGACCCATAAGGATGGGTTCGGGTCGGGTCTATTTTGCCACCCCTATGTGCTAATAGCAACTCCCTTTCTTGAAAGGGTGTTGCTTCGTGCACCCACCGATTTTACCCAGGCGCACAACCATTTATTTACCAATTTGTCATTCCTATATATAATATACCACTTATTTCTCTTTTCCAACACGTTTTGCTACGGTTTGGAGTGGGCGGTTGGGGAAGATGAAGAGGGGTGTTGAGTATTGGTGTTTTATACCAATGTCATTTTGATGATGATCACAACATTATGTCGTTGCTAATGACTCTATTGTTATAGTCTCATATTTAACATTTCAAGAATATCATTTTTGGAGACTAAACACTTGGTGCAAAGATGGACATCAAGAAGAGCAATGCCAAAGCATGGCATCAAGAGGTGCCAAAGCTTGGAGATGATGGAGAGCATCAAGGCATCAAGATTGAAGCCATAGACTCAAAGGAAAGCAATGTAATCCACGTATTATTTCATTTATTGCTTTTCTCTTTTTGAGTCTAGGTTTAATGTAATTCCTTGATAGATGGTCTACTCATTCATGCTTATGTATTTAACCATCTTAGTGACCCTTATGTGTAATGACCCGTATTCATCCATACCTATTTTCTACGTATTTTCTTAATTAATAATATTTTATAATGGTTTGTTAGGAGTTGAATATCAAAATAGTTTCTAAATCATTTATAAAAAAATGTTTCGTGTAACCAATATAGTTATAGCCTATTTTAGAGTATACGAGCACCATCCTAAATCCCTAAATGATTTTTATAATTATTTAAACTCAATTATTGATGTTACAGCCGTAACAATTATTTTTCTATGTAAACATTTTCAAAATGATTTCAAACTTCTACAGTGTCATTCTATGATCATTTAGAGCCTCCCACATTAATTTCGTAATTTTTCGAGGTCAAATCAATAGAGAACCCGCAAACCCGCTTCCTAAACGTTTTGACACAAAACACGTATTTCCGTAGTCCAAACTATGAAATAGATCTCGTAGTCACGATCCTCGTGACGATACGAACCCGTGGTTATATTTTCGTAATTTTTCGGAGTCGTTTGACTCCAAGGGCAAAATCGTAATTTCACTAAATATTTTCACTAATTACCGTTTTACTTTTCCCTAATCACCATCCTAATCATCCCCATTCTAGTCGGCAGATGAATCCAAAACCTCACATGGCAGCCCATGTGTTATACAAACTTTCTAAAGTTGGTCTAAAAAGCTAACTTTGTATTTAATGTACTTTGACTAAGTATTAATTGCTTAATTATTTAATTAATACCTAAACCCTATATAATCCCCTTCTCTAAGTCTCTTCTCCTTCACAAATTTATCCACAGGCAACCCACACACGCATCAGCTCTCCCACACAGCTCTCTTTCAACTCTCTCCCTCACACAAACTAAAGCACCCAGGCTAATCTATTCTCAAGTCGATCTCTCTCCCCGCTCTTTCTCATCCGACAGCCTCGCCCACCGCCGGAGCACCCATCCGTCGTGCTCAACCCCCGACCCAACGCCGCTACAGAGCACCCCGCCTGGGTCCGCCTTCGAGCTCTCCGCAACCCCGACACGTCGCCGTAGCCGCCCCCTCCTCTGTTTTCCGCTCCAAAACAGGGCCACCCCCCTCGCTGCTCCGACAAAGCAGCAGCAGCAGCAGCGTCGCCCGCCGTCCGCCGTGAGCCGCCGTACACCATCGCTCAGCGACCCAGTCCCCTCCGACGACACTGCAGACGACCACCGGAGCTCCACCCGTGTAACGGCCTATATTTTTCCAATACATTTAAATTAAGTATTTAAAGTAATTTCATTTTAATTATATTTTATAATGGTTTGTTAGGAGTCTTAAACTGATTTCAAAAATTTCCTATAAAAATATTTTGGAGTACCAGACTAGTTATGGAATATTTTGGTAAAATCGAATTTCGTCAAATACCTCTAAAAGATCTGATAAAAATTCGTTTTCAAATATTGCAGTTTTGGGTCAATGAATTTATTTTCTATTCAAACCTCTTCAAAACATTTTCAAACTTCTGCAGTAGCATCCTATGATCATTTGGGGCTTCCCACATTAATTTCGTAATTTTCTGATATCATTTCAATAGAGAACCCGCAAACCCGCTTTCTAAACGTTTTGGCCAAAATCTAGTATTTCCGTAGCTCAACCCCTGGAACGGTCTTCGTATTCACGATCCTCGTGATGATACGATCCCGTGGGTATGTTTTCGTAATTTTTCGGACACGTTTACTAGTAGGGACATTTTCGTAATTTCGTGTTTGTATTTTCACTAATGACCTTCACTAATGTTTTTAATCCTTCCCTAATTACTTTAATTATCCCACCTAAACCTACCCGTATCACCCTTAACTCCATCTACCCCCACTAATCACCTACCTAACCCCATGAGGACCAAACCCCCCTACCCGTTTCATGCAGCTACCCCCATCCTCTTCGTTGGCAGCAAATCAGTACCCTCTCTTTTGATTCCTCAGGCCAACCCCTAACCCTATATAACAGAGCTCACCCTCAACCTAACCCAACTCACACAGATACTCTGTCTCTCCCTCTATATTATCAAACCCAAACCCATGCTACTCTCTCCCTCTCTCTCTCCCGGAGAATGCCGCCTTCGACCTCCCGAAGCAGCCGCTCCGCCGCGCCTCTCCCCTGCTCCTCGCCATCGCCGGAGACTGCACACCACCCCCGCAGCACAGAGCCCAGCACGCCGCTCCCCGACTCACCGCCGGAGCTCCGCCCCTCCCCAGCGCCCGTGCAGCCCGAGCTCCGCTGCCTCGACCGCCCAAAGCCTACCGCCGTTTACCGCCGTTCGCCACCCCGCCACAGCAACGACGAGATCGCCGGTGCCCTCTTCCTCGAGCTCAGGCGAAGCACGGAGCCACGCTGCCATCTCCGAGCGCCCCGTCAGCTCCGCCCCGAGGCCGCTGCAGCGCCGACCGCTCCACCCCGCAGCCGCCGTGTCCGACGAAGCCCCCGCTCCGACGAGATCCCACGGCAACCGCTGCACAACGCCGCCGTCGTCCGCCCTCACCGCCGACCGCTCTGCGCCCCCTCCGCCGCTGTCGTTAACGAAGAAACGAAGCAACGGTAATAATACGCGATGGCAAACTTGTAAATATCGCGTATTTTCGTATTTTTCGTATTTTAAATAATTAATAAATGGGTTTTAAGGTTATAAATCCATAACTAATTGTACAGGGGCCAGAAAAATGAGTGACTAGTCCCAGAAAATCAGAAACGTCGAAACGGATCCATTGGCGCTAGTTTCGTCGCCATAAGGCAAGTATATTTCTCACAGTGAATTTTTAAAGGCAAAACTTAAATAGGTTAAAATTCTTCTAAAATTCGTAGCTTGCAATTTTTACGTATATGTACGTCTGATAAAAATATATGTTACAGTACTTGTAAATACGATCGTTTTGACATCTTGTTTGCAAAACTCTGACGTACGGTTTGCCCGGAATAAATCTTTGAAGATATGTTGTAATGATAAATTCTTGTTTTAAAAATCCTTTTAAAATTCGTAATCTGTGATTTTTAATTGCACTTACGTACGATAAAAATATATGTCGTAGTACTAGTGAATACGATCATTTTGACACCTTGTTTGAAGAATTCTGATGTACGGTTTGCTCTAAACAATTCCTTGAACATATGTTTTAAAAATCATTTCTTGATTTAAAATTGCTTTTTGGCTATTTAAAATTGTTTAAAAATTGTTTAAAAATCTTGAAAAGTAACTACTAGTCTTAGAAAGTATTTTAAGCTAATTTAAACTCTTTTGCTTGGTTAAAATCATATCTTACTCGTTCTTTATTTATTTAAGTGATACTGACGTTTTCATTTAATCGAGTCGTGAAGTTGTGAACTTTCACGAGACTGTTGTACAGACTATTGGAACACCGAGATTGAATTGACTGAATGGAAGATGGAACTTCAACAATATTGAATGGAAGATGGAATTTCAATAATAGACAGATAGTACACATTCTTTTGACCGACACTTGACTTGACCTGGGATTGGGGTAGTCTATGATCACAAGTGTTACAGAATGACTGGATGTGCCATACTAAATTACCTCCAACACATTACGGGGGTTAGAACCTTGACCGTTGCCATATCGGAACGGTGGGTAAGCCTCGGAGTTGCTCCCGTCGCAGGCTGCATGTTGGTTATCTCTAGTACTCTTGGACATGGACTTATCACTAGGATAGACTGGTTATTGACTATTGTTCTAACATCTTTTCTGCAGGTCGCTACAGTGTGTTTATTAAATGCTAAATTGTCACAGGTTGCTGATAGTATTGCAAATTGTTATTGAAATTGCTACAGGTTGCAAATGGTATTGCAAATGGCTATCAATGATTTAATTGCTGCAGGTTGCAAATGTTTAACTGCTTTAACTGTTTTAACTACTTTAAACTGCTTTATCTCTTTTATTGCTCATTTGTAAATTAAGCTTATTGCTTGTCTTTAAGTGCATCATTGTTTAAATTTAAAATGTCCAACATTTTGGTTTTGAGATTATCTTGCCGAGTAAACCTCGCTGACGGACATTTCATTTTGTTGTTTTACGAAATGTCCGTCAGGTATCGATAGTGAGTTCTTTGAAGACACTACTGCAGAAACCGAGCCAGTGCTCGAAGGCTACGTGGAGTATCTACTCACAGAAGACTAGACTTTTACCTTCGCGTCAGCACTTTTATATATATTTGATTAATGTAATTCGTGTACTTTGTTTGTATTGGCCATGCTAGGCCATGCTGTATCTTAATTATTGTACACTGGATATGTAATAATGTTGTTTGAGCTGTTTCTTAAATTTGCAAGCAAGAATCTGCAATTTTTATACAGACGCTTAGTGTGTTTAAGCCAAGGAGGAAGAAAAGAAAAAGATTTCAAAAAGAAAGAAAAAAAAAGTACTCCTCCTTGTTTTAAGAACATCGCGGACCCGCTCGCGTCCTCGCTCCCGGTAGAATGGGAAGCGGGGCGTGACAGGTTTTGGTGGCGGCCCATGCAGGTCTTGCTTATGCAAATACTTTAAGATCGGTTTAAATGACATGAATATCCAAGTATACTGCTAGAATAGATTTATTCTAACCTACCTTACATCGCGGTTTGTTTTGAAGTATGGCAGGTCAAGCAGATACTCACGGCATCACCAACAACGATATCTTGGGTATCGTAAAGGAAATACTGTAAATTCAACGCCAAGTTCTCCATAAGGCTGTTGACAAACTCTGTAAAGCATCCCAAAGGAAGCATCCTGTGGAACCACTGAGAGACGCTCTGCAACCGACGACGACTACATTCAAGAGGCCCACATCTTCAGTCAACAAGAAATCCCCGATGGTGTGCTTCCATTGCAACCGAAAGGGACATATCAAGAAGAACTGCCGCCTGCTGCTGAATCAATGTTTGGCATGTGGAGCATCTGAGCACTCTCTCAGGAACTGCCCCCGCCGCATTAACAAGAAAGCGACTGCGACAACGGGAGTTTCTGGATCAGCACATCTTAAACCACCCCTAGCTCCACAACATCGAGTCATTCATCAGGCCGAGCTAAACCAAGCTAGGTGTCAAGCATCCATCGCATCAACCCGAGATACTGAGGCTACAGAGCCAGTAATCACTGGTATACCTGAACCTTTTCCCTCTACGTCGATTTGACACCCATCGTCTTTATTATCATTGCTAGCATATGTTATCGTGCTACAACATGTCCACATCTTGATTTGGAAATTTTCTAATGCTTCTTATCACAAAATTTGCAACAAACTATTTCCATTGAACCTCATTACCTTTTTCGAATTCTTAACCATTGCTTAGGAACTCGTGTTCCATTCTTGGTTATACCCTCCCTGGTAGCCACTTTTGCTAACCGTTATAGTTATTTTCATTGGATGAACCATCTACTCACTTCATCACCTTTCCTTCAGTTGATGATGGCACTCATATGAATGATAATCTTCCTTCAATGGACCATGATACCGGTCAATGTGCTTGGCTAAAGTCTATTGGATCGACCTGGCTAGACTGGGCATAAGTGATCCTAGCTTAGTCACTTCCCTGGCCGTGTCCGCTGGACCGCAAGGATGTGAATCATGATTATGTAACGCCATCGATCTTCATCATTATCACCTTCTCTTAGCTTGATGACCTTTCGATTGACCTTCTTAGAATCTTTCTTTAGTCCCCTTGAACTCTAGTTATGGAGGACATCATTCGAATTTTGGATCATCAGAAGTTCGAGTTCAACCACTAAAGCAAATCGAAGGGCCATACTGCAAGCGACTGTCCGGAGAGGAAGTCTCAGCCCTCCAACTCTGCTCAGCAACGTCAACCAACAACAAGTGTACCAGCAGACTCGACAACAGGTGCTACCCCAAAGACGCCAAGCTTGTACCATGACGGTAGAAGAAGCTGAGGATACGGACCAAGTAATCCCAGGTACGAGATATTCCACTAAGCTACTTACTCTGTTATTTAGAGCTTGGACATGTTTCTTATCACTGTAACTGTTAAACCTCTGACTCCACGTTGGATTGTCGAGACCGCTGGCAGTTCCCAGCGGATGCCTCCAATGTTCTATTGTGATTTGTAGCCGAGGTCTTTTTGCTAAATCCATGGTGATAGAGATGCCAACATTTGATGTTGTTCTTGGGATGAACTGGTTAAGGACATTTCATGCCACCTTTGACTGTCGTCAAAGGAGGGTAGAGTTCAAAATACCCGACCATCTTAAGTTCAAGTTCCTCCGCGGAAGCAGATCGAAGGACGCTCAGAAGTATTCGAGGATGATGCTGGAGATTTTGAGACGATCCAACCTGACGTGCCAGTGTAGGTTGTTGGCGTCTTTTCATTTTGTGCTCGTATTTCTCCTCTAGCCCCTACTTCTATCTTGTACCTAATTTCTTTCCCCAAAGGGTTTGATTCATTTCCCACTGACCGCCTTTCGGCCCCCTCTTTATTGCGTTCTGTCCGTTTCCTCTCCTCGAGCCCCGTTCCAGCCTAACACCGACGACTTCGGTGCCCCCCTTTTCTTTTTGACCCATCTCCTTCCTCCGCAAGCCACCCCGTGGCTTTCCCTTTTCCCTCAGACATCGCTCCCTCCTCCTCCCGGCCTCTCCCCCAAGCGAGCTCGATCGGACCCCGCATCGCCACTCCGATCTCCGATCCGCCGGCCTCACCCGAAGATCCGCCAGCTTCCGCTTCGCTCCATCCCGGAGGCCCTCCCCGCCATGGATCGTCAACCAGTCGCAGTCCTCGCCGCCGTGGACCCGCAACCACCGATGGCCCATCAACGTTCCGTTGTGGGACTTTTGGCCTTGGCGACCACCCTCGCCGCCTCCCTCGCTATGGCCGTGTGGTCGGGATATTGGGAACCCGCCGCCATTGGTATCATTGGGAGCTCCTTTTTCTGGTTCTTCCCCCTTGAGCTGCCCAGCTTCGATTGCTTCTTAGGGGCGCTCCTTAATGTTTTTGGGTTCGCGAGTTTTTGGTCATTAAATTGCTTAGGGCTGATGGTGTTAGCTGTAGATATCGACCAATGGTGTTGGGAAGGAGTATCTTTAGGATTGGGTATTGGATTCCTTTTGGCCTTAGGTGTTGAGATGAGATGCCAGTCTTGTGCTCTCATTTGGAGGACAGCTTTGATGCTGGCTTACTGTTGGATGTGGTGGAGATTGCTGGAAGCAGTGGTAACAATGATCTTGATCCATGAGAGTTGGCCTTATATCTGCCTTTTGGTAACGATCTGGATATTGGATTGTAATTTGGTAGCATGGCAGATGAAGTCTTTGGTGCTCTGCTGGTTACATTGTAACAGCTTGCATGCATTTGGATTAGTCCTCACGTTTTTGTATGTTATGGCAATAATTTACATGATTGAGACCATGTAACCATCGTTTATATATTCTAGACGCTCCGTTCTTCTCTTTGGTGTACTTGCTTCTGCCTTGTCACCTTATGTCCCAAGTTCGATCAGATGTCATCATCATCCTCACTATCTTTTTCATGTAATGCCATTATTTTATGTTTTGCCTACTTGACAAATCTGATGTAGCTATTTTGATAAAATATATTAGTGACATCCCATATTTTCTTATCACATTTCATGTTATTTACAACCTGATTTACAAAGATTACTATCTTTTCTATCATTTATTTGCTTGAGCTTCTTTATAATATCAATTATTTGTTTCAAAAATATTTTTAAATTCCGAGGACGGAATTATTTTTAAGGAGGGTAGAATGTAACGGCCTGTATTTTTCCAATACATTTAAATTAAGTATTTAAAGTAATTTCATTTTAATTATATTTTATAATGGTTTGTTAGGAGTCTTAAACTGATTTCAAAAATTTCCTATAAAAATATTTTGGAGTACCAGACTAGTTATGGAATATTTTGGTAAAATCGAATTTCGTCAAATACCTCTAAAAGATCTGATAAAAATTCGTTTTCAAATATTGCAGTTTTGGGTCAATGAATTTATTTTCTATTCAAACCTCTTCAAAACATTTTCAAACTTCTGCAGTAGCATCCTATGATCATTTGGGGCTTCCCACATTAATTTCGTAATTTTCTGATATCATTTCAATAAAGAACCCGCAAACCCGCTTTCTAAACGTTTTGGCCAAAATCTAGTATTTCCGTAGCTCAAACCCTGGAACGGTCTTCGTATTCACGATCCTCGTGATGATACGATCCCGTGGGTATGTTTTCGTAATTTTTCGGACACGTTTACTAGTAGGGACATTTTCGTAATTTCGTGTTTGTATTTTCACTAATGACCTTCACTAATGTTTTTAATCCTTCCCTAATTACTTTAATTATCCCACCTAAACCTACCCGTATCACCCTTAACTCCATCTACCCCCACTAATCACCTACCTAACCCCATGAGGACCAAACCCCCCCTACCCGTTTCATGCAGCTACCCCCATCCTCTTCGTTGGCAGCAAATCAGTACCCTCTCTTTTGATTCCTCAGGCCAACCCCTAACCCTATATAACAGAGCTCACCCTCAACCTAACCCAACTCACACAGATACTCTGTCTCTCCCTCTATATTATCAAACCCAAACCCATGCTACTCTCTCCCTCTCTCTCTCCCGGAGAATGCCGCCTTCGACCTCCCGAAGCAGCCTCTCCGCCGCGCCTCTCCCCTTCTCCTCGCCATCGCCGGCGACTGCACACCACACCCGCAGCACAGAGCCCAGCACGCCGCTCCCCGACTCACCGCCGGAGCTCCGCCCCTCCCCAGCGCCCGTGCAGCCCCGAGCTCCGCTGCCTCGACTGCCCAAAGCCTACCGCCGTTTACCGCCGTTCGCCACCCCGCCACAGCAACGACGAGATCGCCGGTGCCCTCTTCCTCGAGCTCAGGCGAAGCACGGAGCCACGCTGCCATCTCCGAGCGCCCCGTCAGCTCCTCCCCGAGGCCGCTGCAGCGCCGACCGCTCCACCCCGCAGCCGCCGTGTCCGACGAAGCCCCCGCTCCGACGAGATCCCACGGCAACCGCTGCACAACGCCGCCGTCGTCCGCCCTCACCGCCGACCGCTCTGCGCCCCCTCCGCCGCTGTCGTTAACGAAGAAACGAAGCAACGGTAATAATACGCGATGGCAAACTTGTAAATATCGCGTATTTTTCGTATTTTTCGTATTTTAAATAATTAATAAATGGGTTTTAAGGTTATAAATCCATAACTAATTGTACAGGGGCCAGAAAAATGAGTGACTAGTCCCAGAAAATCAGAAACGTCGAAACGGATCCATTGGCGCTAGTTTCGTCGCCATAAGGCAAGTATATTTCTCACAGTGAATTTTTAAAGGCAAAACTTAAATAGGTTAAAATTCTTCTAAAATTCGTAGCTTGCAATTTTTACGTATATGTACGTCTGATAAAAATATATGTTACAGTACTTGTAAATACGATCGTTTTGACATCTTGTTTGCAAAACTCTGACGTACGGTTTGCCCGGAATAAATCTTTGAAGATATGTTGTAATGATAAATTCTTGTTTTAAAAATCCTTTTAAAATTCGTAATCTGTAATTTTTAATTGCACTTACGTACGATAAAAATATATGTCGTAGTACTAGTGAATACGATCATTTTGACACCTTGTTTGAAGAATTCTGATGTACGGTTTGCTCTAAACAATTCCTTGAACATATGTTTTAAAAATCATTTCTTGATTTAAAATTGCTTTTTGGCTATTTAAAATTGTTTAAAAATTGTTTAAAAATCTTGAAAAGTAACTACTAGTCTTAGAAAGTATTTTAAGCTAATTTAAACTCTTTTGCTTGGTTAAAATCATATCTTACTCGTTCTTTATTTATTTAAGTGATACTGACGTTTTCATTTAATCGAGTCGTGAAGTTGTGAACTTTCACGAGACTGTTGTACAGACTATTGGAACACCGAGATTGAATTGACTGAATGGAAGATGGAACTTCAACAATATTGAATGGAAGATGGAATTTCAATAATAGACAGATAGTACACATTCTTTTGACCGACACTTGACTTGACCTGGGATTGGGGTAGTCTATGATCACAAGTGTTACAGAATGACTGGATGCGCCATACTAAATTACCTCCAACACATTACGGGGGTTAGAACCTTGACCATTGCCATATCGGAACGGTGGGTAAGCCTCGGAGTTGCTCCCGTCGCAGGCTGCATGTTGGTTATCTCTAGTACTCTTGGACATGGACTTATCACTAGGATAGACTGGTTATTGACTATTGTTCTAACATCTTTTCTGCAGGTCGCTATAGTGTGTTTATTAAATGCTAAATTGTCACAGGTTGCTGATAGTATTGCAAATTGTTATTGAAATTGCTACAGGTTGCAAATGGTATTGCAAATGGCTATCAATGATTTAATTGCTGCAGGTTGCAAATGTTTAACTGCTTTAACTGTTTTAACTACTTTAAACTGCTTTATCTCTTTTATTGCTCATTTGTAAATTAAGCTTATTGCTTGTCTTTAAGTGCATCATTGTTTAAATTTAAAATGTCCAACATTTTGGTTTTGAGATTATCTTGCCGAGTAAACCTCGCTGACGGACATTTCATTTTGTTGTTTTACGAAATGTCCGTCAGGTATCGATAGTGAGTTCTTTGAAGACACTACTGCAGAAACCGAGCCAGTGCTCGAAGGCTACGTGGAGTATCTACTCACAGAAGACTAGACTTTTACCTTCGCGTCAGCACTTTTATATATATTTGATTAATGTAATTCGTGTACTTTGTTTGTATTGGCCATGCTAGGCCAAGCTGTATCTTAATTATTGTACACTGGAAATGTAATAATGTTGTTTGAGCTGTTTCTTAAATTTGCAAGCAAGAATCTGCAATTTTTATACAGACGCTTAGTGTGTTTAAGCCAAGGAGGAAGAAAAGAAAAAGATTTCAAAAAGAAAGAAAAAAAAAGTACTCCTCCTTGTTTTAAGCACATCGCGGACCCGCTCGCGTCCTCGCTCCCGGTAGAATGGGAAGCGGGGCGTGACAACCCGCTTCCCGAGCTCACAGCTCTTCCCTCCGCACGCCGCCTCCGCCTTCGAAACGGCCCACCGTCGCTCCCCTCCCCTGTTCACGCCCCATCTCCGGCGAAGAACCCCCGCACAGCCCCGTCACCCTCCGACTCGCCGCACCACCGGAGTCTCGCCTCGTCACCGGAGCCTCGTCACCACGCACCGCCAAGCCAAGCTCCACGACTGCAGGGTTTTCTGGGACCCTTAGGGCACAAAAACTCTAGTCACGTCCTAAGTCGGACGGAACATAGACAGAAATGCAGCGGAAAAATTTTACGTTAATCTAATTAACATGCAACCCTAAGGAACCAGACCCTATTAGCCAGGATCTCTGCCAACTTGGGGTGGATCTGACCACCCCAAGAGGGATCTAACTACTGCGAATAATTAAATGAAAACTTAAACACATACCCGGAATCTCAGCCCTGGGGCAGGCGAGATGTTCCGCGCCGTCTTCCGAGCTGCTCCCGTCCCACGCCGAGCCGCTCCTTGAACCGCTCCCCGCACCGCTCCTCGAACCGATCCGCATCCCGAGGCGATCAATCCCCGTGTCGCCGAGCCACCCACCGCCGAAGAAAGTTTCACGCGAGTGAAACCTCTGCCTAGATTTCGAATTCAGAATCCGAACTCCTTTGCGGCTTTGCTAGAGCCCTCAGGAGCAAGGCAGAAATTTATAGGGAGAGGAGAAATATTATTTAAGCTTAGATCCGAGCGTGCTCCAACATTTACGAGAGCCGCTCAGATCTAGAGCTTGGGACGAGTTTTGAGGAGGAGAGCAGACCCCTATTTATATAGGCGGCTGACTGCTCCCCTTTCTCAAAATCCGATGTGGGACTATTAATTGGATTAATTAAAATCAAGTTAGTTTGCACTTCACAAAGTGCAAACTTCCGTGAATTTCAACTCCCTCACCGTTGAGCTTCAATGTTGGTACAACCTACCAAATCGAAGAGGGTTCAACGGTGAACGCGTAGGAAAAAACGGCTCGTTAATCCGAGTCCGTTTGACCCTTCAAACAATTGTCCAAAGTTAGCCAAAAGTCATGCTTCTCTTAGAAACGTATCCGTCAAGAAAATCCCAGGTTTCAAAAAACGCTAACCAGAAAATTCGGGCTTGGTGGGCCTCCATTTTCGCTGGTTTCAGCCCAACAGTTTGGGCTGACTTGTTTTGGCTATAACTTGTGCATTTGGACTCCGTTTTTGACGCGGTTTGAACCTGCGTTTAGAGCGGGACGATCCCGTCATCTAGGTAACCTTTTCAACGCGTTTATTTAATTAAATATAGTCTTAAACAATTTAAGACACATTTAATCTCTTTTGCACCATATGCAAATTAGTCCATATCTAAGCTTAAATTATCATTTGCATCAAATACAAATGATCCGAGGGCATATTCCCCTACATCTCCCACTTGCACTCAGGATCATTTGTCCCGAATGCAGGAGATGATTGCAAACATCTTTTGCAATATTTTATCCCTTGCATCAAATGCAAATTATTCTCCCTAACTAATTTTTACCTATTACTAGACGAAGGTCACACTCTGTGTGAGACCCTACAGCCTGACCCTTACAACAGGTTGGGCTTGAAGCCCTATACGGCAGTGACCACGAGCAGTGGTTGCTGTCCCTGCTTCAAGAATCATCATTATGTGGTTGACTCATTGACATGAGAATTGTCGGGACCACCCTGACTGTTTCCGTGATGAATTCCGCAGTTATAGTCTCTTCGTCTAAACTATGTCGTGTAGATCAAGTCTAGGGTACGGTCAAACTGTCAACCCCAATAACTTGACTCTGGTTAGTTTCTATCGATCTTTTAGTCAAAAAATGTTGGACTTCTTCCAACATACTCTGGCCAGAGTTTTTACTAAAGACCGAACTAACCCTACGACACTAACTCCCATTGACCGGGAGAGACGAATCCTCTTTTGGTCATTACTCTCCTCATACGCTTCAAGTGTCACCCAATCAAAGACCTTTCGACAGGCCTTGCCTCGAAGCTAGGTCAGTTGATCTAAGTGGCACCATTCACGCATAGGTTTGTCAAAATGACCTCAAGTCAAAAGACCAACTAGCCTATCATCACTAAGAGTTTATCATTGACAGATTGGTCAATATAACCATATGATAACTCTTGTGGATCGTTCAGTGAACTCATTCTCTAATGAGCACCTGTGTCTCGTCTTTGACTTCGCCAAGTCAAGCGATCATGAGATCATCACTACCGCTAAACGGTGAAGACTAAGACACAATGGTCTATCCGATGTTTCGATATCCTTGTCTCGAAACATCTACGACCACGAACCCTTTTAGACTTATGCTACAGACGGTCAAACATTTCTCCACGATCGAGATACTCATCTCGATACTTGTTTGACCTCGTATAAAGTCTCAGGACTTTGCCTAAGTTAATATCTAATGTTAACTACATTATAAAATAACTTAGATAAATTATTACCAAACAGCTTACTGTTATTTCGAACAAGATGTTTGTGCTATTCACACATGAAGATAGATAGCCTCGAGGGTGTCATCTCTCAACATCTCCCACTTGCACTCAGGCCCATTTATCTCGGTATCTAATACCGTTTTACACATAAGTTTTTCCGACTTCATGTGGTAGAGCCTTCGTGAGTGGATCTGCTAAAACCGTCTACACTATAGACTTAGGGAGTTTCTATGTTCATATTAGACCAACCATTTGAATCTCATTCAAATAATTCACTAGGTCTGTCGGAATCCATAATATTTATTTCCCTGGATCTTATCCAGTTCATCGTACCTTACGATAATCATTTAAATTAGTTTCTGGTCATTTCAAATGGCTCATATCTATTTCTGATAAAGTATCAAACTCTTTGATTACTTAATCAAAATATATGTTCCATCTCTTTGATGCCTTGCATGTAATTTATACGCTCCCACTGACCTTGAAAACTCTCTGGCTAATTCATATAAGTTGGTCCGTCTAAATCATATTTAGAAAAACGAACTTATAAGTGAATGCTCCAATTTTCATGGTCAACATGAGCGTTTTACATCGAGTTTGGTCCGAGTAGTTCTGTACACATCTGCTGGTGGAAAACGGTTTCATTATAATCCGTTTTATAGGAATTAGTATGGAAAAACCGTTCTCGACCAACATGATTGCACTTCCCTATTTTCCTTTTCTGCACCAATCTTTCAACTTAAAGATTTACTTGCAGTAAGTGAGGAAACATTTTCCTTGGGCACGTAAACTAAATTCCAAAATTTATTTACGTACACGGACCTATTCTGGTTGCATCAAGTTTTTAAATCGGGGTTACTTCTCCGAATTTCATCCCGGAAGTTGACTAAGTCATCATCAGTTATGATGTCTAACTCGACTCTTCGTCTCACGAGATTCGAGTAATTATACAACTTCCTAATGTTTGATTTAATGAATATCTTATTGATAATGTCCTCATAGAACATTATCAAAACCTAGGCATTACTATCTGGGACTTAACCCAGAGGAAGGACTTAACTCAGAGTCACTTGTTATGGATCGCACCGAGTCTAACTAAGTGTGATTCATACCATTTAACACACTGATGTGTTAACAGACTTGACCTGAGAGAAAATCACATTTTCTTTTAATTACACAAGATTTTATGTAGCTAAGTATTTAACCATTTGATCTAATCGAATCAGTTTAAATACTTTTGTCTTTTCGTTCTTTATTTTTTCAGACTTGTGTTTCATCAAGAACACGTGTCTTAATAAAATATACGAATAACTTATTTTGGTTGATCTAGACTCGGGTACATCAGTATGTACCAGACTGAGTTCGACAACTCATTTTCCCACTGTCTTACAGATAGGTTTCGGCCAATTTTATCTAAGAGGATAAGACTCACAAGTGTCCGTAGACTTCATAATACGAGAGGTCAGACCCCTCTTTATGTGACTTGTGAAGCTTAGTCTCTCGATACGGCCTAGTCTATTTTACCATATAAGTTTGCTACTATCTTGTGTATTTATATATTAACATTTAATATATATATATATAGTTATTACAAATTACTTAACACAAAACACAAAACATACCGTTGTACGATAAAAATATATGTTACAGTACTTGTAAATACGATCGTTTTGACATCTTGTTTACAGAATTCCGACGTACGGTTTGCCCGGAATAAATCTTTGAAGATATGTTGTAACGATAAATTCTTGTTTTAAAAATCCTTTTAAAATTCGTAATCTGTGATTTTTACGCACACTTATGTACGATAAAAATATATGTCGTAGTACTAGTGAATACGATCATTTTGACACCTTGTTTGAAGAATTCTAATGTACGGTTTGTTCTAAACAATTCCTTGAACATATGTTTTAAAAAAATCATTTCTTGATTAAAATTGCTTTTTGGCTATTTAAAATTGTTTAAAAATTGTTTAAAAATCTTGAAAAATAACTACTGGTCTTAGAAAGTATTTTAAGCTCTTTTGCTTGGTTAAAATCATATCTTACTCGTTCTTTATTTATTTAAGTGATCCTGATGTTTTCATTTAATCGAGTCGTGAAGTTGTGAACTTTCACGAGACTGTTGTACGGACTATTGGAACACCGAGATTGAATTGACTGAATGGAAGATGGAACTTCAACAATATTGAATGGAAGATGGAACTTCAACAATATTGAATGGAAGATGGAACTTCAACAATATTGAATGGAAGATGGAACTTTAATAATATAAAATGGAAGATGGAATTTCAACAATAGATTGATAGTACACGTCCTTTTGACCGACACTAGACTTGACCTGGGATTGGGGTAGTCTATGATCACAAGTGTTACAGAATGACTGGATGCGCCATACTAAATTACCTCCAACACATTACGGGGGTTAGAACCTTGACCGTTGCCATATCGGAACGGTGGGTAAGCCTCGGAGTTGCTCCCGTCGCAGGCTGCATGTTGGTTATCTCTAGTACTCTTGGACATGGACTTATCACTAGGTTAGACTGGTTATTGATTATTGTTCTAACATCTTTTCTACAGGTTGCTACAGCGTGTTTATTAAATGCTAAATTGTCACAGGTTACAGACGGCTTGCAAATTGGTATTGAATAATGAAATTGTTACAGGTTGCAAATGGTATTGCAAATGGCTATCAATGATTAAATTGCTGCAGGTTGCAAATGTTTAACTGCTTTAACTGATTTAACTGTTTTAACTGCTTTAAACTGATTTATCTCTTTTATTGCTTATTTGTAAATTAAGCTTATTGCTTGTCTTTAAAGTTCATCGTTGTTTAATTTTAAAATTTCCAATATTTTGGTTTTGAGAATATCTTGCCGAGTAAATCTCGCTGACGGACATTTCATTTTGTTGTTTTACGAAATGTCCGTCAGGTATCGATAGTGAGTTCTTTGAAGACACTACCACAGGAATCGAGCCAGTGCTTGACGAGCACGTGGAGTACCCACCCACAGAAGATTAGACGATCCCCTTCGCGACTGTTTCTTTACATTTAAAATAATGTAATTTGTGTACCTTGTTTGTATTGCTATACTAGGCCCAAGTTGTATCTTAATTATTGTACGCTGGATATGTAATAATGTTGTTTGAGCTGCTTCTTAAATTTGCATGCAAGGATCTGCAATTTTTATATAGACGCTTAGTGTGTTTAAGCCAAGGAGGAAGAAAAGAAAAGATTTCAAAAAGAAAAAAAAAGGTACTCCTCCTTGTTTTAAGCACATCGCGGACCCGCTCGCGTCCTCGCTCCTGGTAGA
>CM061132.1:146841552-146867552 GCA_030789695.1 Scilla litardierei | reverse complement strand
GGATTGATATTTACTGAATATAAAATAAAAGCAAAGATAAACAAACACAGAAAATGCAAGCGCAAAGACAAGGATTTTTATCCTGGTTCCCCGCAACCCGGGTACGTCCAGTCCCCGACCAATCCGGTACGAGATTTCCACTATCTGCCTTGGCAAATACAAGCACCTAACTTCACTCGTTAGGATTTCCAACGACCTAGCCTTGACCAGGATTTCCGAACACAACGCCTAGACTTGTCTAGGGTTATACCCTTGCCTCACAAACCGAGGACTTCCCAAATGGCAACAACTAGACTTGTCTAGTGTTCCAACAAATAGCACAATGAGAAATTTGTCCAATACTCTACAACAAGTGATAGAGATTGGAAATACACCCGATTCTATAGCCAATCAAAAGATAGACAATTGTGTAGTGGCTTAATAGAATAATAGTCTAGATCACACAAAGATATGAGATAAATTCCTTGTGATCTAGAGCTTTTTCAAAAATCCTTCAAATAGAATTTAAAGAGAAGTAAAGTAGAGGATTTTGAAAAACAACTTAGCCAATAAAAAATATGATCTTCAAGAGAATTAAAAAGTATTGCAAGATCAAAAACTGAAATTAAAATTGGCTAGCGAAGAAATGAGAGAGCTTTGATTCACGAGAGCTTTTGCAAATTTGATTTTCAATAATCTTGTATTTTTCACAAAAGAATTAAGCTCTATTTATAGGGAAAAACTGGGATTTGAAATTTGAATTTCGTTTGACTTTTGTCCCAAAAATTTCGGAGTAAATCACTCAAAGAAATTTAAAATTCAAATTCAAAACGTTTGAAAATTTCCAGCAGGTAGTCGACTCCCTCTATAGGTAGTCGACTCCCAGAGGAGTCTAGGAAATTTTCATCCCTGACTGGTAGTCGACTCCCTACTTTTGGTAGTCGACTCCCAGAGGAGTTTTTCCTGTTGTTCCAGTCAAAAAGGGTTAGTTAACTCCAGGGTGCGTGGAGTTTCACTATAATTATTGAAGTGACTAGAGAAAGCTCTTTAAAATTATTTTTGTAGTAAAAACAATATTTCGAAATCCTTTTGTGTGTGTGTGTTGTCTACTTGATATGGCTTTGACAAATATCCTAAAAGACACGACACACTCACACTAGACTCTGAACATGTCTTTTTTAGTCAACTTGATGAACTGAAGATGAGCTTCTTCTTTGAGCTACTTGCTTTGTTTGAGCTTGAGCTTCATCTCTTGAGTTTAGCCATGTTCGTCTTTGTCGTGGAGCGTAGATACGTGCTTCTTGGAGTATTTAGTAGAGCTTCACGAAACCTGTATACTTAAAGTGTAGTGTAGTTAGTATACCAAGCATTCATTTGGTGTGCTCATCATCAAAATTACTTAGGGGTGGAATTCAATTTCCATCACTTTCCACATTGGTGCTGCAGTGAACATTGAGACACATATGTGTTTTTATACCCAGTTTAATTTTTTTGGGGGCTTTGCACATTGGTGCTGCAGTGAACATTGAGACACATATGTGTTTTTATACCCAGTTTAATTTGATTGGGGGCTTTGCACATTGGTGCTGCAGTGAACATTGAGACACATATGTGTTTTTATACCCAGTTTAATTTTTTTGGGGCTTTGCACATTGGTGCTGCAGTGAACATTGAGAAACATATGTGTTTTTATACCCAGTTTAATTTTTTTGGGGGCTTTGCACATTGGTGCTGCAGTGAACATTGAGAAACATATGTGTTTTTATACACAGTTTAATTTTTTTTGGGGGCTTTGCACATTGGTGTTGCTGTGAACATTGAGACACATATGTGTTTTTATACCCAGTATAATTTTTTTGGGCGCTTTGCACATTGGTGCTGCAGTGAACATTGAGAAACATATGTGTTTTTATACCCAGTTTAATTTTTTTGGGGGCTTTGCAAAGTGGTGCTGCAGTGAACATTGAGAAACTTATGTGTTTTTTTCCCAGTTTCTTTTTTTTGGGGGCAATGCACATAGGTGCAGCTGGGAACAATGAGAAACATATGTGTTTTTATACCCAGTTTAATTTTTTTGGGGGCAATGCACATTGGTGCAGCTGTGAACAATGAGAAACATATGTGTTTTTATACCCAGTTTAATTTTTTTGGGGGCTTTGCACATTGGTGCTGCAGTGAACATTGAGACACATATGTGTTTTTTCCCATTTTCTTTTTTTGTGGCTTTTTCACATTGGTGCTTCTGTGAATACTGAGAAACATATGTGTTTTTATACCCAGTTTAATTTTTTGCTGGGGCATTGCACAGTGGCTGATCCTAGCCCAATGATGAAGATAATTAGCTGATCCCCTTGTCCCTCGGCTATGAAAAAATAGGTGGTTGTAGCCTGGATGGTTCCATTACCAATGAGGGGGAGAGAGATATGATGGAGCAACTGCTTATGTCCACCAGGATTTATTGAAAAATTACATTTCTTCCTGAGGGCTTATGTATACCATAAACACAAACATCTACATTGAGCCATGACACAAAAACTGACTTTATGAGCCATTCACATATGTTTCAGCCTGCTGATGATGAAGATATATATACAGTTCAATTTGTCTCTATGTTACGATATTTCCTTTTATCTTTTACTTCTGAATTAAGCCAGGTGATGTAATCTTCCGCGGGGTTGTCATTGTCTGTAGGTACGCTGCTTCCCCCATTTTTCATGTCATTGTTATATCTCTTTAAATCATTATTCACGCTAACATTTGTTATTTCTTGCAAGGTTAAAATGAGCACCGGTTCCAGCTCTTCTATTCAATCCAGACCCAGATTTCCTGCAGGCGGTGAGTTAGCGGCTGATGATGATGACAGCAAGGTTTGCTACTGTCGGTTCAGGGTTGCCAGGCGGACATCATGGACCCGAAAAAATCCCGGCAGAAGCTTTTGGAGCTGTCCATCCCGCGTGAATGGATGCAACTTCTACGAATGGAAGGATCCACCACACTCCGACTGGTCAACCTATGTGATACTGCAGTTGCTGGATGAGATTGAAAGAGGCCCAACCAATGCTCCCTCTTCCACATCCTTCTCGGATCGGCGGCTTTTAGAAATAGAGGGTCGGTTGGCCTCGCTCGTGCGGCGATTTGAGCGGACCACGGTGCGAATGGACACCGTGAAGTTGGTTTTGTTTACGCTCCTAGGTTTGATGTTAGTTGTGTTATTGTTGATTATACACAAGAGTGGTTGATGTTAGGTTGGTTACATTGTAACACTTTATATTTTTTGGATGTTTGTTATGCAAACTGAGACCGTATTATGGATAGTATAGTCTTTTGTATATGCTGGGTTCATGTGTTATGGTAAATAGGATTGTGATTTCTGTAGTAGGCTGTCGCTGCAAATCAGTTGTACTTTTTTGAATTTATGAATGTTGGAAATGCAAGGAATAAGTGGTTCGGGTGCTTCCTTTGTGGGTAGTGCATTCGTTTATATTTAATAGCCCAGAAATGAAATTAAATAATTCTTTTTTTAGTAAATTCGGTATTTTAATTTTGATGTTTGATACACACGATTTTATTATGAGTATTTAATAGATATTTACTTAATAGTTAATAGTTATTTAACTAATAGTTATTAGTTTAGTTAATTAAATGATTTTTCTACTTCATATTTCCATAGGGGGTTATTCTCACCTCATAACACCATAACCAACAACCAACAATCCTCATCCAACTTTCCCAAACACACAATTTCCCAAAGAAACACAAAACTTTACTATGGGCCCCACATACAAATCCCAAACCAACTTTCCCACACACTTTCCTTCCAAAGAAACACAAAACTCTATTTCTCTCTCCTCAGGAATCCATCATGGATTTACTATTCACAACAGTAAATCCACCTTCACTTTCAACCAAAGAAACAAGCCCTTACATACTCTCTTACGCAGCGCTTAAACAGAAAATTGAAACGTGCCCGCTTCGCTTTCGTGGGGTTAACACCGATGAATTCTTTTGGGGTTCGAGTTCAAATTCTTATAGGGTCCGAGTTCGGTCGCTGGAATCTCATCCTTTTAGGGCTTGGGGGAAAAATTCCTGTTTCCCCCTCCTCACAGCGGCGTCTTCGATCAGCGGCCGAGCGGGCGATGAAGGAGGTGGAGGACGAGCGGAGGATGCTGAGGATGGCGGAGGCGCTTAGGGAGGAGAGGGTTCAGATGAAGTTGTCGGAAGCTTAGTTTCTGATGGAGGAGAAGATTAAGGAGATGATGCCGCTGGAGAAGCGAGAGATGTCACCGGCCAGTAACAGCTCGTCAAGGGCATCAAGGACGGGCCGCGAAGAGAGCAACCAGCGGCCTTGACAGGTTCATCCTTCTACCATCCAAAATTTCAAAAACCCTTCGATTTTCTCTCTATTTTAACTTGTTTTTTCCTCCTGTCAGCGCTTCGGCATTCTTTGTGACACAGACCCTGAGAGCCCTCTCGAGAGGGGGGAGAACCGTCCTTGCTTCCGTTCATCAGCCGGCAGCGAGGTCTTCGAGCTGTTCGATCGACTGTATTTGCTTTCAGGAGGCAAAACCGTCTATTTGGCCAAGCATCAGAGCCCTGTGAGGTACAAAACTCGCATTAACTCTCTCTAGTTTGCTTCTATGTATAAAGCTAACGAAGAACATCTCTAGTTCTTCGCACAAGCCGGGTTCCCATGCCCACCTCTGAGAAACCCATCGGATCACTTCCTGCGGTGCATCAACTCCGACTTCAACAAGGTGAAAGCCACCCTGAAATTGTTTGTCTTCATGTGTTGGATTTAGTACTTTTATAGTGTTCCAAATGTTCATGTGTCATCGTTTAAAATCTTGCCTCTTTTCTTTGTAATTGATGCCATATCAGCTATGAAATTTGGTTTTTGGAAGTGGGTTTCTTTGTGAGATGATCTTGGAAGCTTTTTATTCCTATTATTTTAACAGTTTCGTGGTAATAGAAATGATTGTGTCGGGAATTCTACAAACTGAATCAATTGTTACTATAAAATTTTGCCTAGTAGCACATGTTATAATATGCATTTTCGTTAATGTAAAACAAGGGTTAACTGTACTATATGGTATATAGCTATGGCTTATTAGTGACTTTCTTTGCTGGTGTGATCATTGTGGCATCAGTGGTATTCTTGTTACACAGAACTGAATTTTTAAGACATGGTATGATGTTTGTGACTTGATCTTCTGTAAGGGATATGGGGTTTCTTTATTTGCTGTTTGGCTTTATTGGTGTATGAGCTGAATGCGGTTGCTTGTAGGAAATTTGTCAGCCTCTCCTTCTAGACCAGTAAATACCCATTTTGAAGTGTCACCTGTTTGTTGCATGAGCTAATGATGCTGATAGCTTGCATTTGCTGTAGTAAGTTCACTTACTGACTTAGAACAGAAAACAAACATGCAAGTCGACCAGAACTTCCTTGGTAAAAAGGTTCCTTGTTAACCTTGTGGTTCAGATATAAATTTGTAGTTCATTGTTTAATTTATGGTTTAGTGGATCATTGTGTGACCCTTCCTTTACGGAGAACTTTTGTATTAGATCATCTGCAGTTGTAAGTTCACTTTCCGACCTTGAACAGGAAATCAACCTGCAGTGATATCTGATATATGTTAAGTTGATCAAACT
Organism: Scilla litardierei; assembly: GCA_030789695.1. Taxonomy (NCBI): domain Eukaryota; kingdom Viridiplantae; phylum Streptophyta; class Magnoliopsida; order Asparagales; family Asparagaceae; genus Scilla; species Scilla litardierei. The sequence goes on along the minus strand of CM061132.1, from coordinate 146,861,924 downwards.
TCCTTGGGGAAAAGGGTTTTTATATACCTTACAATCTTCATCAATGGCAATGGGGCCTTCTAAATATTCAGAATCAGAGATAATTGAAGTAGATGGCCCCAGTTCTTTCGGTAACCAATTTGTGTCTGATAAAGATCCAACATTCATGAAAGGCGAGAGTCTCACAGGTGTAAGTAACATCTTCTTGATTAATTCATCTCATTTAAGTTTTAACATATGTATCTGATGTCTGCTAGATGACCTGTGCTGTCCTGTTTGGGCATATTTATTGACAGTTTACATAAAGCTGTTGACGCCATCTTTTCTCATGCCATACAGTCTGGTGCCGAGTTCTTCAGCAAGTCGATACAATAGAATGCTGTTGGGATAGAAGGTTGTCTCCAGTTCGAAGAAGCTTCTACGTATCCAGCTACTTTTTTGTAGGTTAAGGAACCCCCATTTTTACTGATGATTGGGTAACAGTTTCGCTTAGAAATGAAACCTGTGGAATAAACTAAACCTACTAGCTTGTAATCTACATGTTTCCTACTTTATTTATTCCAAAATTCTATTTATTTTGGTCCTTGTTTCCTAGGACTGTTCTTTCCTTACTGTCTTTGTAATTTTGGCAGCAGAACTGGCCTGTGGAAACATAATTGTCATATTTTTCATTTTCTTTTAGTGGTTAATGCTGCATTTGATTTATTATTGTAGGGAAATTTTGATTTTTTTTTTCATTTTGATAGTTTTTGTGTTACAACATTTAAGAGAATCTTTATATTGATTAATTGTTAGGTTGAAAAGGTTATCAGGTCAAAATAGAAATTATGACTATATACATGAAAGATAATTATGAAACTTGAAATTTCTATTCCAAGTAGAGATCTCAGCTATCAAGATTTTAGGATATTTCCTTATTTTCTCATTAATCCGAATACTCAATACAAAATATCACAAATTATTTTTTAAAATTCATCAAAAATCACCCATCTTCGTAATTTTGTTTGACATCCAAACACACCCTACCTGATTTTGTTTCCCGAGGTTTCTTGTGTTGATATTACTTGTTTTGGTATTCCTGACACACACTTTGATGGTGTATGATTAAACAGCTTGAGTTGTTTGATGAGTTTGCAGAGTGGTACATGATGCAGGTAAGTCCTATTCCTACAATGTATTGCCATGTCACCAGCATGCGGATTACAGTTGTAGATTCTAGTTCAACCAATCTATTCTTATTAAGTCATGCTGGGTTGGTCATAGTTGTGTGTGTGTGTGTGTGTGTTCATTAATGACTGTTATTCAACTTTTCTTTTTCTCAGGAGCATTATTGTGTGGCCTATGCAATTAATGATGGCAAGGTCAATAACATAGAAATAATTATTTTGCTTTCTTACCTACGGAGTTTCATCCTCGCACAGAATGAGAGTTAAACCGTGCGTTATTATAACTAGCCGTAAACATGATCTGATTCATCTGCTGTGCATATCTCAATGGATTATTCTGAAAACTTAAGCCAATTTTATAACTAGCCGTAAACGTGGGACCAATTTTAATAGATTATTTAACAGAAATCATAAGCCAATGGATTATTCTGAAAACTTAAGGTAAAACTAGCTTTTTTGAAAATACACGTTTGAGCAAATTTACCCATAATTTACTGTTCTTTTGTCGAGACTTGCCTGTCTTTTCTATTTCTTTTCCTTTTTCTTTCATTTTGTGTTCTATATATAGAGAGGCAGCTATAGCAGTTGAGTGTCTTCTAATTGTTTGGGACTTGGATCCATGGGCACAAAAGTCTCAGCTTGGAATCTACATTTCTGTCTGTAAAGTTCAATTCTAAGCATTGCAAGTTTTTTCCAATTCTTTTGTTCTTTGTGAAATTCTAACCATTGCACGAAGAAAGAGTAGCCATAAAGGCACCAAAGCTAAACGAGCCCAGATGGTGCTGAGAAGTACTTAAGAATTAGATACAAACCTAAAGGAACAAAGGTCACATAACCATAGAACAAACCAGCAAACCATGTGACCAGGTTGATGTCATAATCCCATTCTTTGTGCTGCAACTTATGTGCCAAATATGTAACAAAGGTGCCAATTGCTGCTGCCACAAATATTAGAGTACTGCATATCCAGAATGGTCCATACCTACCAAAATTGCTCTCCAAAGGTTAACACGTAGCTAAAATATAAGCAAAAAAGTACTAGAGAAAACGTTTGTATGTATTCATCTGTATATTACTGGGCATTTGTATGTAATTATGTTTATATGGAGGTGGTGAAAGCATTTTGTAAAGAATACTTTAATATGTTATTTCTTTTTTTAACTAAAACCATATCCTAAGATGCTTCAATATATCCTTATTTTATTTTATTCTTAAAACCTTACCAAGAAATACGAAAATAGTAACATTTGGAAGGTCCAGAACATAAATACACGCTATGAAGTGTAATAGATTTTTCCAATTCTAACCATAGCATTGCTTGGTGCTATCAAGATGCGTTAGGGATATTACACAACACCTTGGAGATTAGAACTAGACTCCCACCCACTAGGCAAAGAAGCATAAGTATGCTTAATTGGTACCAAAATTTTACAGATAAACAATAAACTCCTTATTAACATCAAATGGTTTAGAATTTGGAGTGTATCATGTCTGACGCATGCTTGGACACTACTATTATAAAGCTGTATCATGTCTGATGCATGTCGGATGCCCTTGTTGCACACATATCATATATATATTTTTAGAATTTGGAGTGTGTCAACGTGTCGTGTACATGTCGGATTGGCTGTATCTGTGCAACATAGGTTATCATTGTTGTAAACAAAATATGTTGAAATCATTCACTTACTTATCTGTCACAATACACATTATATGTCAATACTTTATTATAGTTCTTAGTAGAATGTACTTATTATATTGTAACCTCGCCAAATTCCAGATTTTGTTCAAAGACATATTTCATTCCTCAAAGCTGAAGGTTAAAACCTTAACATTCTTCTTTGTCTTAAGTTATAACGTCATCAACTTTCCTTTATATGCAAATTCAGGAGCGCTGATGGTGCTGGTGTTAAAAGTTATTTCCTGCGCAATAACTTACAGTGATGGGATTCTGAAAGAAGAAGGTTTACGTGAGGCGTAGAAGAAATATCGGTTGATTCGTTGCCCCTCTATGGTTGAATATATTGGTTACTGCCTCTGTTGTGGGAGTCACTTTGCTGGACCAGTGTTTGAAATGAAGGATTATCTTGATTATACAGAAAAGAAAGGGGTAAGAGCAAAACACAATTTTCCTTAACAGTTTATTCTCTATCATAATACCGAAAACAATGTGTAACTTGTTCATTTGCTTTCAGAGTGTCATTAAGAAGAAGTATGGACAAGATGCTACCAATGTTGGAGATAAGGGTGGCTTTGCCCCTAACATTCAGGTCCGTTGTTTTATTTATATTCAGGTAGTTTAAGTTACATACCCAGTTGGCATTTATAAGGTAGTACCATGTATTGCTTTTAGCCAGAAACACCCCACAAAAAAAACATGGACGCGCATGCGGCATAAAATAAAATTAAAAAAAATTAAAAACTGTGCTTTCTTTTATTATTCTGTTGGTGAAGAGAGAGGGCTTTTAAGTTGTGATATTGCAATATCTTTGATGCCACAGGTCAAGCGAAGGTGGACTCGGAGGATGCAATGGCTTCAGCGCTTAGCCAAGAAACTTGGAATAACAACGGCTCTGTATAGTGCAGTGAGGAAGCGTGCATGTAATTTTAATTTGTATGTATGTAACATCAGTTAGCCAGATACATGTTAGTATCTTTTTCATCATTTGTGTTGTATTTGTTATTAAATTTTACTTTTGATTATGATAATAACTGTAAGTGTCTCTTTTTCTCATGCCACAGTGTTGTTTTCGTTATCAGTGATTTAAAATTTGCAAGTTATCAATGTGAGATTTGTCAATTAGCCAAGACTCGAATTTCTTTAATTTTTTTTTTAAAAAACTAAACATTAGCCACGGACTGGTTGTGGCTAATACACATTAGCCACAGCCAATCCGTGGCTAATGTATATTAGCCACAGCCAGTCCGTGGCTAATGTTTAATTTTGTTTGTTAAAAAATAGAAAATCTAAAAAATAGTAAAACACTTAGATAGCGCTTAAAAAAGCACTATCCAAGCTACCATAGCGGTAGCTTGGATAGTGCTTTTATAAGCGCTATCTTACTAAACCACTACGATAGCGCTTATAAAAGCGCTATCCAAGCTACCATAGCGGTAGCTTGGATAGCGCTTAAAAGCGCTATCCAAGGGTAAAAAAAGCGCTATGCAAGCGTTTTTTTATAGTAGTGATACATCCCCACATCACCACTTTAAACCATCAAAATGCACTCTAAACAGGAAAGCATTTAAAAATCACTTCTCCTAAGATGTGCATTGATGGGCACTCCTTTAAAGATTCGATGAGATCCTGAAGATCCACATATCTTTAATTCCCCAATATTAGGTTCAACAGAATTACTATAATCATCCATGTAAGCTCAATTGACCATTTAAATCATTAATACATATGATCTGATTATCATAAATTGTGATGAGATCCTGAAGATCCAAACTTATGAAACTGTTAAACGGTTATCAGACATAGTTACTGAAAATATAAATATTGTCAAATTCACACATCCCATCTACTAAAAATCCAGTTATGATTGACATAGCAAATATAATGGATGCAATTCACCAGTAGCAGAAGTAGATATCCTCAATGGATGAGAGGATATACCACGAGGCTCCAAAGCGAGAAATAACTCTTGGAGACCCTAAAGCAATTCCACCACAGGAAAGTGAGCTTATCTCCATATCCTCTCCCTTTCCAGAACCTCTAGAAGAGATGAATCTAGAATGAATTGAATAATATATGTACATGGGGATGTATTTGGATAAAACACACTTGTCGACAATTACTCACATTTTATTTTGCCATAGATATCGTTTCAATCTCCGTTTCCTGAAGCAAACGTAGAGATTTGGCCAAATAATGTGGAACGAGGCAATAATAAGTTGAGCTGGACTCACTTATGAAATGTGAAGTGTTTGGACCTGAAGTCTTGATATCAAAAGATATCAAACATGTGGGCTAACCGAGTATTGTTTAATATAAATAAAACTGTATGCTATAAGCAACATGCTATAACTTAGAGGTTTATTTCGCAGAAACCAGGAAGTAATCAAGTAAGATGAGCATAACTCACTTACAAAGTTATTTAAACTGATGCATCAGGGTCCCTGGTCATAGTTGCAAAAACCATGCGATTGGCAAAGGAAATATTAGGCTATGTTGCTATGGATGATGTGACAACATACCCTTACGGATTTCCTCCTTATTTGCCTGGATAGATTTTTGGGCCATCTACTCTATGAAATTATCATCCAGAAGATGAATAATCATCCAGAAGATGAAATTATCATCCAGAAGATGAATTATCATCCTGAAAATGAATAATCATCATGAAGATGAAACTATGATCCAGCAGATGAATTATCATCCAGAAGATGAAATTATCATCCCGAAGATGAATAACATGTGACATTAAACTTTATACACCCGGAGTTGATGAAGAAACATGGACAATTGTAATCCGCTAAATACACCCACTGGTCGTATGGATTCACAGTAAGACCCTGTAACGACTGGTTTTCATGTATGGATTTTATTATATATATATTTGGTTGCTTCTTCTTGATTGTGATTTCCATTTCCGTCTCCGTAGTTTCATTTTCGTTCGTTTCGTCGTGATTCTCTAGATTCTTCCGTCGGTCGGCGTGTTTGAAGTAAGTCATTCGTGACGGGCTTCATAACGTCGATATCTTAGAGTTAGAACGAGCCTAGGAGACTTAGGAAACCATCCCGGAGCTTCGCGCTCCATTTCGGAACTTTTGGTGCACGTTAGCCGGTATAAGAAGGGGCACCGACCGACTAGATGACAATCCAGTCGGTCGAAAAACCTTCTTGAACAGACTAGCGGGCTTGAAAAGTTATTCAGGAGTTACTGTTTGTCGTTAGTCGGTCTAAGAACGTTGGTTGACCGACTAGGTTGCAAACTAGTCGGTCAGCAATGCTTCTTTAACCGACTAACTCGTCTACTAATTTTAGGTATCAGTACTGTTCATTCTTAGTCGGTCTAAGTTCATCTTTCGACCGACTAGTTGTTAAACTAGTCGGTTAAGTTTTGTACTCAGACCGACTAATTCTTAGTTCTTCTGTACAGTCGAGTTACTGTTTACTCTTAGTCGGTCTAAGAACGTTCATCGACCGACTAGATGTCAAACTAGTCGGTCAGTAGTTGTTCTTTGACCGACTAACTCTTAGTTCAGGTTTTCGACTGGAGCTACTGTTTACACTTAGTCGGTCTGCGTTGTTCAACCGACCGACTAATTCTCAAACTAGTCGGTCAACAGTTGTTCTTTGACAGACTAAGCAGTGCCGGAAACCCTAGTTTTGCCCTAGCCGCCACCAAACTCTATAAATACCCCTCCAAACATTTCCTTCTCCTCCCTCATGACCTAAAACCCTAATTTCTCCCCCATTGAGCCCCCATCTTCCTCAAACCATTAATCCTTCATCCCAAGCTCATCCTTCATCATCCAAACCCTCCCTTGTCACAACCCACCTTCCATCTTCCCCAAACCTTCATCAAACCCCCAAAATCCAAATCAAAACCCATTTCTCCAGATTTTTTCCTCATTTCCAGATCTGAACCGGATCGCTCTTCCGTTACCGCGGTTGCTCGGCATCGTTCCTTCGGTTCTTCACGGTAACACTCGATTCCTTTAGTTTTAGCATAACCCACATTGACATTGTGAAACCCTAATAAAATGGATTATTAGATGGTTAGGGTTCTAATAAGAAACCAATTTAGAATCATTGTGCTAATGATTGTTTTACCATAACAGTGATCCATTCCGTAGTTAGCTTGTGTGACGATCTTCATTGCTCGTCAATCTCGGTATCAGGCAAGTGAAACTTGCATCTCTTGATCTAGGCCATGTCTTAGGCCATTACCTTGCTTTAGCGTAAAAGAGACTAGACGGTGAAAGGATAGCCGTCTAGACGCCATTGACCTAGCTTGACAACGAAGCTTGGTCCGTCACCCTCATCATGCTTGTATGTCACGTTTACCTTCCCTAAACGGTACGCGTATTAACTGTTCATATCATCCATGCATCCTTAACTGCTGTTGCATTTTAACTGCCATGTTTAATTTGAATTAACGGTACGCGAATATATTCATGTCATTGCATTTTGCCTGTCACGTTTAAATACAATTAACCGTACACGAATATCTGTTCATGTCATTGCATGCTTGAATACTCATCGTGATTGCGTAGCTTCGCTACATACTTGTACTATTTGTCCCGGTTAGGCACCCACCTTGCGTGGGCACAATCCTTTGCCAAATACACTTTCTGGCTCGTGTTCCAGAAGACGAGCTCATCACAGCCTGCGGGCAATAGGGCACTCGTTGAGTGATCCCTTGTACCTGATACTTGAACACAGCCTGAGGGCAATAGGGCACTCGTTGAGTGATCCCTTGTACTTTACTTGTTACTTGACATTGCATGTCACCCTTACCACTTGATACTTGCTACTTGTACTTTACTTTGCTTTACTTTACTTGTTACCACCTTACTTTACTTGCCATGCACCATACTTTAACTGCTAGGTTGCTAGTTTACCTTTCTTTCCGTTTCCTTGCACAAGTCTTTCGACTTGCTGACATGTGCCCCTTTTCTCTTTTGTGTGACACATGTTAGAGCCCGAGCCTGAGTTACTTGCCGAGGACGTGGTGTTCGCTGACGCTGAGTTGGAACACGTGTTGATCGAGGACTTCGTTGACACTGGGGATCAGTCTTAGTGTCTTCGTTTAGCTTCTTTTGTTAGACTGCTTAGTTGTCGGTGCGTGGCACCTAGTTTGATACTCTGTTGTGTTTGTGTTGTTTTGTTTGGCCTTATTCTGGGCCTTAAGACTCTTTCCTGTTAGCCTGGTGGCTTTTCTGTGATGTTGAATATTTTGGTGGACAAACTTTGGGATTGGTATTTCATATCCGTCTCATTATATTATTATTATTGTTGTTGTTCCTTTTGCGATTACAGGGACCTGCTTGTACTAAATTGACGCTTATCAGGCGTGCAGCTTCACGGCTCCACGCTTGAGCGGACCTTCTCATGTCTCGCCTCCATTTTAGGGAAGCGGGGCGTGACAGACCCCTTCCATTTGCTGGAAGAGGGGAAGGATATCCTAGGTCTTGAAGTACCTTACTCAAGTGTTTTTTGGTACATTGCTTTATCTGGCCAACTGCACGCGACTCTAGAGGGCATTGACAGTAAATCTGTTAGCCAGATACAGTGCAATGCCTGCAGCGCACCACTGGACCAAAGATATGTAGCTTCTGCGCTACCTCCAAGGGTCAATGATCATCCAACATGTTAAATGTATTTGCAGATACAGGTTACGTATCATCACGATGACTATAACAAAAGAACGACCAACTCCTGGAGACCAGCAAAGCATGCTTCTAAGGAAACATCAATCCCACCATCCCGAGAGACTCATCATCCAAGAAGCAAATCATAAGTATGCATAGCCAGGTCCTGCAGTACCTCGCAGACACAATGACGACTGGGTCAAAGACGTGGAGTTACCTACCAAGTCTGCAAACCACTCCTCTTCGAAAGAGCTCCCTCAGATTCAGTAGCTGCCATTGATGAGCGATCTCTTGTATAGACGATAGATATTGATCGATCCATATTTTACACCTTTTTTCCGCATCATTGCACGCCATTTCGGTTGCTCATATTGTGATTTTCACGATTATTCGACGATATTGCATTACTTTTCACTATTTCTTGTTTTTGTCGGATTTCAGGAAATATGGAGCGATCGGGAGTAAAAATGAGCTTAAGGGACTTGCACCCACTCCGGAGCGTCACCCAAGGCTCTTTTGAGGGCTATTCGGCGATGGGAGATGTGTGGAAGAAGAAGGAACTCCGTAGGAGCGACGAGGAGGAGAAACGGAGAAGATTGGGCATTTTCAGCATGCCACTCGGCCGAGTGAAGGAGTCACTCGGCCGAGCATTGAGACCCCGCTCGGTCGGCCAGATCGGACACGCAACAGAGATGTATCGGCGTGCACTCGGCCGAGCATCGCACGTCGACTCGGCCGAGTGAGGAGACTCCGTCCGTCCGAGTGGCACCCAGACGACGGCAAGCCAAAATGTCCAACTTACTGTAATCCGTCAGTCTGCCCCAGAATCCCGACTCGGCCGAGTGACGAAAGCCGTCCGCCCGAGTACCAAATGCCCCTCGGCCGAGTGACATTTGCCACTCGACCGAGTGAAGCGGAGGACACGAAGCGCCCAGATTTTCAGACATCCTCCAACTCTTTTGAAATCTGCTATCATTCCAATGGGTTAATTATTTTTCTCATATTTTTTATGGATAGTAGACTTCATGACGATTCCAACGCCGCCAAGAACGCGTAAATCGGAGGTCGGATGAAATCTAGGGAATTTCTGCAAGTCGATGTTGCAGTGCTGGAATTTGCATGTCAGTGTCACTCGGCCGAGTGACATTTCCACTCGGCCGAGTGACCAGTTTTTGACAGTTTTTGACAGTTTTGACAGAGTGCTGTTTTCTGGAGTTTCTGTAGGAAAGTTCACTCGACCGAGTGAGATTTCCACTCGACCGAGTGAGCTGTCCACTCGACCGAGTGAGATTTCCACTCGACCGAGTGAGATTTCCACTCGGCCGAGTCGTAATTGGCGCAGATTTCTGGGCACGCGCAGATTCAGTTTTGGGCCCGATTTTCAGGGGCTTTTTAGGCAGTTTTGCTAGGGTTTTTGGGAGAGTATTTAAGGGGTTTGTAGCCACCATTAGAGGGGATTTCCATTATGTTTTCTTAGCCCCCATATGTTTTTCTTAGGATTATTTTAGAGGTTAGGCCATGCCCTAGGCCCCCTCTTGGATCTAAAAGCTTGTATTTTGGATTGAAGATCTTCATCAAGCTAAGTATTTTGCTCCTTTTATTTGAATCTTTGTTTTTCTATCTTTTTATATGCAAGCAATGATTTCTATTGATTCTCATATCCTTATTGCTATGCTAGAGTAGATTTGTTGTTCTAGGGTTTGGGGATGAACCCTATGGATCTAATTTCATATTTGTGAAGAATGAATTCTAAATTGCTAGAATTGCTAGGAGGTTAGGTTGTGATTGATTTCCTACGGATAGCTAGGGATTTCCATCGATTTGGGATTTGCAAGAGATTGGATTCTAATCGATTGGAAGGCCTAGATATTCGATTTAGGTTTACAATTGGGTTTCTCTAGATTTGGTTTGCAAGAGATTGGACCAAAGCTAGGATTTTTAATTGTAAATCTATACCCATATTCGTTTGCAAGAGATTGGACGAATACGAACTATCACAACCTAGATCGTAACTCGAGTTTGCACGAGAGTGGGCTCGAGGAGCGATTGGACGATGATGTCAATCTTCATGCTAGCGACTTAGGTTAGGGTTTGCAAGAGATTGGGCCCTAAACTAGGTTGCTATAGACCGGCAATAGCGCGAGAGCGTGAGCTTGGTTCTCTATTCAGTTACGACTAGTTCACCTCAACACAAGTCTAGCAATATTGAGATTCACTATTTACGATGATGTATGACGATTCGTAGTGGGAATTCCCTAGCCCTAGACGTCTTTATTTGATTTTATATCCACATACTTTGCCCAACGATTGTGACAGGATCGCCGCAAGGCAAATTCCCTCTTTTATTATTTTATATTTGAATCGATATTTTATCCAACTTCTCTATCACCGACACCGACATCTATCACCATTTCCATTATATCATTCCATACCCATCTCAACATTCGTAGTCAAACCAACCTAGGATAGATTGGAGCCAACACCACCTCCTCGTGTTCGATACCCGCTCGCCACTTTGCCGTGCGCTTGCGGTAAAACTATAATCGTTCTCCGGGTGTGTATCCGGGGCCGACCAAGTTTTTGGTCGTGCTCTTGGGCTGCATTTCGGGGCGATCAAGTTTTTGGCGCCGTTGCCGGGGAGGTGTTTCCGTTGGTGCCAAGTTGTCACAATTAGGTTGATTAGACTTTGAAAATAAATAAATAAATAAAAAGGAAATTTTCACCCCTGCCACCATTATTATCATTTCTATATTCTTTTGTACCACTGATATCTTTTCTCCAGGTATTTATCTTTGTTGATCAGGTGTTATGGATAATACTATGTGGACCACAGATTTTGATCAGAGTGCTCAGATGGGAGAATACTATTATGATCAGAGTGCTCAGATGGGAGATTACTATTTTGATCAGAGTGCTCAGATGGGAGAATACTATTATGATCAGAGTGCTCAGATGGGTGAATACTATTTTGATCAGAGTGCTCAGATGGGCGAATACCTTTTTGAGGAGATGCACTGGCCCGAGCTTGATGAGAGACAAAGGATCTTTTTTGATGAGATGCATGCACACCAGGTTGAAGTGCAAGCCGGGCTTGAAAAGGGTAACCTTCTATTGGAACGGGTGAAGAGGCAACTTGAAATGAATATGCTCTTGCTTAAGGTTGAAGGGATTTCCAAAGATATCAGTTCTGCTTCTTCATTTTATGGGCAAGAAGCATCGCCAGACTTACTACCAGAGCCAGAATGTGCCGTCGTCGATCCTGTAGGATCTAAATAAGGCCTAGAGGGGGGGGGGGTGAATAGGCCTTTGACCAAATTATCGCAAGATAAAAATTAAGCCTAGTTTACAGCATGCAGTTTAGGAATCGGACAATCAAAGCATTCACAGAAGACACAGAATTTAACGTGGTTCGGTCCCCATGACCTACGTCCACCCCAATGAGCAATCACTTATACTGTTTCTTTAAGAAGTTACAATCTCCCTTAGATTGGTGCCCCAACACCAACCTGTCAGACCAACTCAAGCTCACCAAAGCCAAAAAGAAACATACAAGTATCACTCCCCAACCCAACTTGCCCCAACAAGTTTGGTTCCTAGAGTCCCAAATAGCGGAAGAAATTATATTACAGAAATGCTGATCAAAACATTAATAACTTCACAAATAACAAAGATCAAGAGTTTAGAAAGCTCATTTGTGAAGATCTCTCTGATTGTCGTCTTTCAGCACATCAGTAGCTTCGCAACGCTTCTTACGGAATGATGATCGGATGTCTGTAGAAGAAGTAGTCGCTGTCCCCGTGGAAGTAGTCGGTAGAAGTTCCTCACTCAAAATGATCTCATTTGCTGCACAGGAGGAACTAGCTGCTCAACTTGCTGTCACTGCGTCGGGGATGAAGTCACGGTCGCAACGCTTCTTACGGAACTCAATTTGGATCTCTAGAACTCCACTTATTGATGAAAATGTGAAGAGATGTACATTGGTATATATAGGATTGAGTTAACGGGTCTGTGCACTGTGCGAAGGGATCCGATAAAGCGACGGCTTAGCGGGTTTAAAGCGCTGGGACCCGCACCCACAAAACACGCGTTGTCGGCAACCGTTCGATCGCAGATCAACGGTCGAGATTGAGCCACGTCGACGCGGATCCGCTGCGTTCAGCGCCCGCCTCAGCTGACCCGGACCCACGAGCCGCCCGCCAGCGCTGACTCGAAGTCGGCAGCGTTTGGACCGCTGGATGGCGATCCGACGGCGGTGATTGTGCCACGTCGCCACGTGGCTGACTCAGCGGCGCCCGCCATCTGCGAATCGTGGGCGTGGTTGGTGGCCGTTGGATCGAGATCGGGCGGTGGACAAGCGGCCACGTCGCCCCGCTTCGATCGACCGTCAGATGCGAAATGAACGGCCAGGATTGCGCCACGTCGACCGTATGGGCTGCGAAGAAGCTGTATCTTTGAACAGTGCCGTATCTCTAATTTCCAGTGTATTTCAGACGTATTCTTGAGTATTTTGGCACCAAATAAATCCCAAAAATTCTGAAAAAATTCTCAAAAATCCCAGAGCCCCATATATTCATGTTAGAATTGTTTCACCTCATTTCTCCACTTGTAGAAAAAGTTTTTTCTTTGTATACTCTGTATTTTCTCGTATTTCCCCGTATTTTGACTTCAAACAATCTCCATAAATCCTGAGAAAATTTCCATGATGTTTATAGCCTATGTTTAACTCTAGGGTAGAGTTTCATAGCTATACTATCTTGTTTGAGCAGCTTGTGTAATTCCAAATGAAGTTTCAGCTCCGTATTTCAACGTACTTGAGTACGTACATGTGTAACCTGAGCAATCATGACTATAGGGACCTGTGACACACTCAACAAACATATTAGACCAGTTCAGTAGGGTTTGTTATCATCAAACATAGGTTAGGATGATGTTTCCAACAATCTCCCCCTTTTGATGAGAACAAACCAGACATTAAGATTACATCAAAAATGTGTGAAGTGAGTGAGTGTGTGAAGCATGAATATGAGCATGAATGGCAAAATGATATGCTCCCCCTATTGACATGCCCCCTATTGACATGCTCCCCCTATTGACATGCTCCCCCTATCTCTGACATGCTCAATCTTAATATTTCTCTCCCCCTTTGTTTTCATCAAAAAATGTAAGAAATAGCATATGATGAATGGAAAATTGAACATTATAAAGCAAAACAAAAGGCAATGCATTGATGACCACAATGAATAAAGAAGCAATAAGCACTAATTCATAACTACCATAATTCATCTCCGTGCTCAAGTGTGATGATCAAATGTTTAGAAATATGGAGAGGAAATAAGGAATACAGCCTGTCATATCCATCTTTTCAACTGAATATATGAACATCAAAGATTGAGTTTCCCCTTCTCATGTAGTATGAGTTCAAGTTACCAATTCCAAACATGACCAATAAGGATTTTTAAATGTGAAATGGCATTTCTTGACGGACATAACACCAACGCTAAAAAAATGACATTTATAGCATAAGTTGGATGTCCAAGGGTAGTATCAAGGACATGGATCGTATCCATTTTTCATACGAAGCTCGCTGTATATATTTTGAAGACACTCGTCTTGCTATTCTTTGTATACACGTATATTTTGATGAGAGCTTTTCTTTTTACCCATGCCTTGAAACATCATATCCCATTAAAACATAAATTAGTCCACCAACAACCACTTTTCTTATTCAATATTTCAAATCCATATCAAAAACATTTTGATCTGTGTAAGTGTGATTGGAAGATGAAAAACGTTAGTTACTCATTAATGAATATGACTTAAATAAGTATGGAGTCTTTGAATGCAAGCATTGTTAAGAATATAATATTCAAAATTCATAAGGCATATGTTTTGCTTCAAAGATGTTTCTGATGAAAAGTGTAAACATAAGAGATAGACTTTCATTTTCCCTTTCTTTTTATTTTTCTTTTTCATTTTTTTATAGCACACAAAAAAAATATGAAAGCACACCACAAATAAAAGCACACCAAATATATACATTAAATAGTATTAATGATGCCTAAATCAAGACGAAGACGATAAAAACGATCTTCAACTAAAGGTTTGGTAAAAATGTCTGCTAACTGAGAATCAGTAGAAACATATTCAATTGAAACATCTTCTTTAGCTAAATGATCTCGGATAAAATGATGTCTAACGTCAATATGCTTAGTACGAGAGTGATGGATAGGGTTGTTAGAAAGATCTATGGCACTCTTGCTATCACAACGAAGAGGGACTTTTCGTAATTCTAATCCGTAGTCAAGTAAGGTTTGCATCATCCACAGTACCTGGGCACAGCAGCTGCCAAGAGCAATATACTCTGCCTCAGTGGTGGATAGCGCAACACTATTTTGCTTACGGCTAGACCAAGAAACTAAGGATTGTCCCAAAAGAAAGCAAGTTCCACTAGTGCTCTTTCTATCAACCAAGCTACCAGCATAATCAGCATCAGCATAGCCAACCAAATCAAGAGTACCACAAGAGGGATACCATAGTCCAAGTGTAGGAGTGTGAATAAGATATCGAAAAATCCTCTTAATGGCTATCAAATGTGATTCTTTTGGACATGCTTGAAATCGTGCACACAAACAGACAGAAAACATGATGTCTGGTCTAGATGCAGTTAAATAGAGTAAGGACCCAATCATACCTCGATAAAGCTTTTGGTCCACATCTATACCTTTGTCATCCTTTTCAAGCTTCGTCGTCGGACTCATTGGAGTTCGCATTGGCTTTGCATTTTCCATCCCAAATTTCTTCAACAGTTCTTTTATGTACTTGGTTTGGGAAACATATATGCCATCTCCAGTTTGTCTTACTTGAAAGCCCAAAAAGTATTTCAACTCTCCGACCAGACTCATCTCAAATTGATCCTGCATAACCTTTTCAAACTTTTGGCATAAAAGATCATTAGTAGCACCGTAAATAATATCGTCCACATAAA
The DNA here is from genome assembly GCA_030789695.1 of Scilla litardierei. Classification (NCBI taxonomy): domain Eukaryota; kingdom Viridiplantae; phylum Streptophyta; class Magnoliopsida; order Asparagales; family Asparagaceae; genus Scilla; species Scilla litardierei. The sequence continues at coordinate 146,846,471 of CM061132.1, read as the reverse complement.
TCTGAACAATAAGAAAATGATCCTGTTCATGCAAGATAAACAAAGTGTTGTCTGCACTACCCTTTTTAAAGTTATTTTCCAAAAGATATGAACTGAGACGGTCGTACCAAGCTCTGGGAGCTTGCTTCAGACCATACAAAGCCTTTTGCAACTTGTAAACGTGATTTGGAAAACTATGACTTTCAAAACCAGGGGGTTGTTCAACAAAAACATCTTCTTTCAAATAACCATTTAAAAATGCACTTTTCACATCCATTTGCTTCAATTTAAAACCTTTAAAACTTGCAAAAGCCAGCAATATTCTAATGGCTTCTAATCTAGCAACGGGTGCAAAAGTTTCATCACAATCAATTCCCTCAATCTGGTTATATCCTTTGGCCACTAATCTTGCCTTATTTCTGATTACAATTCCAGATTCATCAAGTTTGTTTTTGAAAATCCATTTAGTGCCAACAATTGGGTAATTAGCAGGTCGGGGCACTAATGTCCAAACATTATTTCTATCAAACTGATTAATCTCATCATGCATGGCCATAACCCAACTTTCATCAGTTAAAGCAATTTCAACGTTCTTGGGTTCAATTTCAGAAATGAAGTCACCATGAATGCATAAGGCACACAAGTTATTGAAAGTGGATCGGGTACGTATACCTTCCGTAGGAGTCCCCATGATCAGCTCAGGTGGATGATGTGGATTGAACCTGAGCTCTCCTCTTTCCAGTCTATTTCCTTGTGGTACTTCTGGTTCAGCTTCCTTTTGGCCTTCAGATGGTTCAGCTATGTTTTCAGGCTCTGTAGTTTCCTTGTCTGCATCTTCAGTTTCCCTGCAATTTAAAGGATCTATTTCAGCTTCATCAAATTTCACATTAATTGACTCAACAACAGTTAAGGTTCGTTTATTGTAGATCCTGTATGCTTTGCTCCTTGATGAATATCCTACGAACACTCCTTCGTCTGATTTGGATTCAAATGTTCCCAGCTGATCTCCTGTGTTTAAAATGAAACACCTGCATCCAAATACTCTGAAGTATGAAATGTTAGGAGTCTTGCCATGCCACAGTTCATAGGATGTTTTGTTCATTAAAGGTCTAAGCATAACCCTGTTGCAGACATAGCAGGCTGTATTCACTGCTTCAGCCCAAAAATACATAGGAAGAGAATAATCATTAAGCATGCTTCTTGCCATCTCTTTTAAAGTTCGATTCTTTCTTTCGACCACCCCGTTTTGTTGAGGTGTTCTAGGAGAAGAAAATTCATGTAAGATCCCTTTTTCCAAACAGAAGTTTTCAAAAACAGAGTTTTCAAATTCACCACCGTGATCACTTCTAATTTTCATAATTGAAAGATTTTTCTCATTTGAAACTTGATTACAAAAATTTTGGAAATTTTCAAAGGAATCTGATTTCTTGGCTAAGAAGTAAACCCATGTATATCTAGAAAAATCATCGATCAAAACAAAACAAAATCTCTTCCCATTGAGGCTAGCAACATCGGTAGGCCCAAACAAATCCATATGAATCAATTCTAGGACTCGTGAAGTGGTAACTTCCCGAATTCCCGTAAAAGTGGATCTAGTTTGCTTACCTTTTGTGCATGCAACGCACAACTTACCATTCTCGTACTGTTGATGTGGCAAGCCTCGGACCAGGTTTTTATTCTCCAGCTTATGTAGCAACTTCATGCTGGCATGTGATAGTCTCCGGTGCCATAATATAGCCTCCTCCTCCCTGCCAATCAAACATTTAGCAATTGTCATTTCTTCAATCATTATTGTATAAACATTATTTTTCATATTGGCTATGAAGAGGGTATTACCTGTGACCGAGTCATAAATTTTACAAATTTTCTCATCAAAAAGTACTTTCATACCTTTGTCACAGAGTTGGCTTATGGAGATGAGGTTGTGTTTGAGATTTTCAACCCAGAGGACGTCAGAAATTTTAAAAGTATTGTTGCCAACAATACCTTTACCCATTACCTTGCACTTGCCGTTGTCCCCTAATGTAACACTTCCTCCTTCTTGCTTCACGAGGCTAAGGAACTTGTCGCTGTTCCCTGTCATGTGTCTTGAGCAGCCTGAATCCAAATACCACTCACAAAGTTGTTCCTTAGCCACGCTGAGTCCCTACACATAAGAAGAACAAGGTATGTGTGACCCTGGTAGCCAAATAGGTCCACAATGGTTAGTCATAGTACCTTTCGGAACCCATACTTGTTTGAACTTTATGTTTTGGTTCTTATAACGACAATTTCTATAAAAATGCTCAAAAGAACCACAGGTATAACATTTGGCGTTCCGTTTCTTTTTCTTGATGTAATGATTTTTCTTTATCATGTTTTCATTATAAACATTTCCAAATCCTAGTCCTTGTTTATCGTTTTTGATTGACTGGTATCCAAGAATGATGTCTAGTGATTTCCTTCCTACACCAAATTTTCTGATACTCAGTTCTAAATCAGAGACTTTGGATTTCAAAAAGATGTTTTCATTTACAAGCAGAACACTTTTATTTATAAAACTCTTTCTAACATTATCTTCATTTTTAGCGAGAGTTTCTATTCTTTTATTTAGGCCAACAACCTTTTCATTACCATTCTTAATTTCTAGCTTTAATGAAGCACAAGTCTGACAAGGTATAGCTTTAGGAATACTAGATTTTCCTTTGAGTTTTTCAATGGTAATTTTGAGCGATGCAATTTCATTTTTCAATTTTATTTCATTTTGCAAAACATTATAATTTTCCTGCTGTAGTTGGAAATTTATTTCTTTATAATTTTCTATAGAGGATTCAAGAGAAGTAATTTCTGAATTCATGTTTTCACAAATGTTCATTAATTCTGGTAAAGAAAATTCATCTCTTACCTTGTTCGTGTCGCTTTCACCTATTAGGCAAAGTGATGATTGCGCTACCTCGTCTTGTGGTTCGTCTTCGTCGTCATCGTCCCATGTTACCGCAAATGATTTCCCTTTGGCTTCGGATGACGTGTTCTTTGTTGGACAGTTTTTCATGAAATGTCCAAATTTCTTACAGTTGAAACATTGAACACTTTTAGTAGTATTCTGTTCAGACGAGGAATTCAAAGGATTAAACTTATTAAAACGATTGAACCTTTTTGCCATTTCAGATTTTCCGGCAGGAGTTCTGATGAAGCGTCGGAATCCTCTGACCATCAGTGCATGTTCCTCGTCGAGATCTTCTTTGTCACTTTCTTCGGCTTTGAGAGCGATGGTCTTTAAAGGTTTAGCCTCACCTTTCTCTCTTGTCTCGACGGTTTTGAGTTCCAGTTCATGGGATAACAGATTCCCAATCAGATCTTCCAGCTTCAGCTTAGTGAGATCTCTCGCTTCTTGGATGGCCGTCACTTTAGGCCGGAAGGAACTAGGAAGCGCTCTTAGTATTTTCCGAATGAGGTCGATGCTTTCGTAAGACTTTCCCAAGGCTTTTGAGTTGTATACGATGTCGGTGAAGCGAGTGTACATGTCCTTGATGGATTCTCCTGGTAGCATGTGGAAACCATCGTACTCTGAGCTCAGCAGCGCTAATCTGGACTCCTTCACCTGAGAGGTTCCTTCGTGAGTGACTTCGAGAGTGTTCCAGATTTCCTGCGCAGTAAGACAATGAGATATACGGTTAAACTCAGTTCTGTCAAGTGCACAGATAATTGCATTCATGGCTTTACCATTCAGAGCATAAAGTTTGTTATCGTTATCATCCCATTTATCTTCTGGTTTTGGTACATCAATATCTTCAATTTTGATTGTAGGTGGGTGATAGCCTTTAGCAACAATTTTCCAAATTTCAAGATCTGAAGAGACTAGGAAAATTTTCATCCTAGCTTTCCAGTAAGCAAAATCAGTCCCATTAAATTTGGGTGGTCTAACTGTAGACTGTCCTTCAGCAAATGCTGAATCATATGTATTCATTATGAACTAGACTCAAATGGCCAGGCCTGATGCTCTGATACCACTTGTAGGATCTAAATAAGGCCTAGAGGGGGGGGGGGGGGGGAATAGGCCTTTGACCAAATTATCGCAAGATAAAAATTAAGCCTAGTTTACAGCATGCAGTTTAGGAATCGGACAATCAAAGCATTCACAGAAGACACAGAATTTAACGTGGTTCGGTCCCCATGACCTACGTCCACCCCAATGAGCAATCACTTATACTGTTTCTTTAAGAAGTTACAATCTCCCTTAGATTGGTGCCCCAACACCAACCTGTCAGACCAACTCAAGCTCACCAAAGCCAAAAAGAAACATACAAGTATCACTCCCCAACCCAACTTGCCCCAACAAGTTTGGTTCCTAGAGTCCCAAATAGCGGAAGAAATTATATTACAGAAATGCTGATCAAAACATTAATAACTTCACAAATAACAAAGATCAAGAGTTTAGAAAGCTCATTTGTGAAGATCTCTCTGATTGTCGTCTTTCAGCACATCAGTAGCTTCGCAACGCTTCTTACGGAATGATGATCGGATGTCTGTAGAAGAAGTAGTCGCTGTCCCCGTGGAAGTAGTCGGTAGAAGTTCCTCACTCAAAATGATCTCATTTGCTGCACAGGAGGAACTAGCTGCTCAACTTGCTGTCACTGCGTCGGGGATGAAGTCACGGTTGCAACGCTTCTTACGGAACTCAATTTGGATCTCTAGAACTCCACTTATTGATGAAAATGTGAAGAGATGTACATTGGTATATATAGGATTGAGTTAACGGGTCTGTGCACTGTGCGAAGGGATCCGATAAAGCGACGGCTTAGCGGGTTTAAAGCGCTGGGACCCGCACCCGCAAAACACGCGTTGTCGGCAACCGTTCGATCGCAGATCAACGGTCGAGATTGAGCCACGTCGACGCGGATCCGCTGCGTTCAGCGCCCGCCTCAGCTGACCCGGACCCACGAGCCGCCCGCCAGCGCTGA
>CM061132.1:145382763-145521862 GCA_030789695.1 Scilla litardierei | reverse complement strand
AATACACTAATGTAATGCATTATCACCGGATCGTTGACTAACCCATCTGCGTCATGGCGATTTGTAGAAGAACTTGGTTGGGCATTGAAAATGGATGATGAAGGTAACACAGATATAATTGTGTTTTTCGTTAAAATTTATAGATTTTGCATGTTACTAAGTAGATAGTTGATTGCATTGCATGTTTTTTAAAGGTAAATATAGCATGGGGAGCAAACCCACCCGCACCTACCCCCTTGTGGCATCCCCATCTTTTTCCCACCAACCCATGGGGTTTTTTCTGGACAAGATTCACCACAGCCGGAGGCAGAACTCGAACCCGCTTTGGGGGGGGGGGGGGGGGGGTGGGGGGGGGGGGGGGGGGGGGGGGGGGGGGGGGGGGGGGTTACACATAACCCGTGCGCACACGCGCTCGCTCGGCGACCTGTGGGGCTGTGCATTGCATGTTTTTAAGTTGATAGTGGATTGCATGCAGATATTTTTGGGTTGATGCGTGAAGTACCAGAATATAGCAATGCTGGATGCATAAATCACTTTAAGTTGCTTGTGTCCGAAGGTTGCATCTTTGGAGGCATCTATGAATTGGAGCAACCCTTTGAAGAAGGGGTGCTATAATACCATAATAGGTTATTAGTTTGAACTGTAAGAGCCCTCTGAAGTAAGTTATTGACCTTTTTTGGGCTGAACCTCAAAGTTGGGTTTCAGTTTAGGGAAGGAGAGGCAGTAGCTAAGAAAAGAAAGGCAACGGATGGAGGGGAAATCTTTTCACATGCTAGGGTAAAAAATGTTTGAAAAATCATGTGTGCATTTGGTACTGGTTTGTAAAAATCCGAAAAAGAATAGGGCCATGTAGCTATTGCGGAATTTAGTATGTGGTATCTAGCTGTAAAGTTAGGAAAATTTTAGGGTGTTTAATTGTAATTTAGCCGATTGAATCCTTCTTACAAGTTACAACATGATGTGGTTATTTCAACGGTGATCAAGATTCACGGGTAAGAGAGTCTGTTCTTCCTTCTTATTTTCACTCCTTTGTCTCGAATATTTCCTTCTATGTGGTTGATGACTGATGAGACCGTGTGCTGGTTTGCTTCTGCCCACTTTTAATCTTGGCTTATGCTCCAATGGTGTTTTGTTAATCATTCCTTGAACAAATAATGATAGAGGATGCCGTTTAGCATAATCCAGCTTGTGTTTCTTGAAAAAAGAAACATAAATTAATAAATAAAATCTGGCCTAATCATCTTCCTTATCCAATATACAAATTGTTTTAAACATATTGTTCTTTAAATGAATGTTGAGTTTGATTAAATGAGTTGCTGAATTCTTTCTGATGTACCGACTATACAGTCTTTTATCATATGATTTGATTTGTAATACCCTAGAATCGCAGACATGTTCCGAGTATTGTTAGCGCTAATTATTGAAGCCTTGTCGGATTCTAGTTGGATGTTTGGAATAACACGGCTGGTTTTCTGAGACTTGTCCTGTAAACTTTGGTCTCCTCCACGTGCAGTATAACTTTAATAATTAATTATGTTTAATTTGAAATTTGTTTGGAGTTTCATTGTGTGCATCAAAAGTGGCGGCACATGTTATGTGATCATGTATTATTTACATTTTGTCGTGTTAGCTATGTTAATATTATTTTTATTATCAAAACTCTACTTACACGTGTATCCTAGTTGATCAATTTTTTATGCTTAGGAAGCAATATGTATCAAACCCAGAAACTCTAGACCCATAAAAAGACTGCCTAGTCTAAACAATACTCAATAAGCAAAATAGTAATAAGTTACAAACAATAATGAACAAAAAATGAGGATTTGCTATGCAAACAGTCCTTTTTGCCCCACCCAACTAGCATGAAGACCTAGATTAATAAATAAACAGTTCTTTTGGCTCAACCCAACTCACATTAAGAGTTATATGAATAAATAATAATATGTCAAAAAGCAACTCACGTGAAGAGTTAGATGAATGAATAATAATATGTCAAAAAGCGGGTAATGGGGTTCGAAGCCCAGGTTCTCGGATTTCAACTGCAGCGCCTTAACCATTCGGCATTCAAGGGTTCTTAATATCAAATGCCAAGTTTCTTTATTTTACTTTCTTGCCCGGAGGCAATTGCCTACTACATAAAATCTGAGTATGTCAGTGGGGGCAATTGCCCCCCTTTGCCCCTGCCTGCCTCCGTCACTGTTCACCTGTTATTCATTCCCCACTTTGCATGTCCATTTCATTACGAACATGAATAATGACGTTTTCAGGAGATTGAAACACTATAAAAGGGGTTGAGAGCAAACAGAAGTAAGACAGATAGCAAAAGAAAAGAGCTTCTTTCATGAGAGAAGTTTGTCCAATTCCAAAGAGAGTTCTGAGGGTTTCTTCAATGAGAGAAAGTTACTCGGAGAGGATGTTACTCCAGTGAGTGAAAGTTGTAGCAAGAGTTTTTTTTTTTTGTTTTGTGGTCTTTACCTTAGGCTATATTTATTTTCTCGAGGGAAATAGCAAATTTTTTTACTCTCCAATTTTTACTTGTTATCGTGATCAGTGAATCACAAAAAGTGGTATTAGAGCCTCGGTGAGTTGTGAGAAAAAAAAGGTCGGCGTAAATTTATTTTCAAAAAAAGAGAGTGAATTTTTTTTACCATTCTACGTTTTTAATATCAAAATGTCAATCAAAAAGTCATCATCAGGAGTCATGATCAAGCTGACAACTACAAATTATACATTTTGAAGACCTCGAATGGAGGTTCTTCTTAGTTGTAAAGATTTATTTGACCCATTAGATGTCAAAGGAATAAAGCCAGACTCCACCACAGAAGCTAACTAGAAGAAGATGAATAAAAAGACGATTGGTCAAATCTGACATAGGATCGATCACATAGTTTTTCATCGCGTTGCATAGAAGATAGATGCATATGCCCTCTTGCAGAACCTAAAGGACATGTACCAAGCCAAGACCACTCGGAATAAAGCCTTGTTAATGAGGGAATTGGTAAAATTGACGTTATGGAGTGGAACTTCCGTTGCTGAGCACACTGGTGAGTCAGCTATCTGCAGTGGAGTTACAGCATGGTGATGAAGAACAAGCTCTTTTCCTTCTTAGTTCTCTTCCAGATAATTGGGAGATGCTGCTGGTCTCTCTCAGTAATCTGGCACCAAAATGACAAACTTGCCATGTATATGGTTAAGGATGCCTTCTTCAACAAGGAGGCCAGGAGAAAAGAAGTTGGCATCGACCAATCACATGTTCTCATGACTGAAACTCGAGGAAGACAAGGAGGTGATCGAGGCAGGAGCAAGAGTCGTGGTAGGATCACAGACGGGAGGAGGCCTACCTACAAATATTAACATTATTGCATGTAGGGCCATATGAAGAAGAATTACCGGAAGATGTTACGAGAATAAGATCAAAATGGTTCACAACAGAAGTTCAAGGATGGAGAGGCTTTAGTTACTTGTACCAAAGAAGTGACTATTTGCTCCATCTAAGAAGAGACATGTCTTCATGTTTCTAAGCAGGACAATGAGTAGGTGATTGATACAATGGCATCCTACCATGCCACTCTTCGAAGAGACTTCTTCACTACTTACAAAGCGGAGACTTTGGTATTATGAAGATGGAAAATACGAGTTCTTGTAAGATTGTAGGAATTGACGACGTTTAGATTCAGACGAACGTTGGCTGCACAATCACTCTGAAGGATGTCTGACATATGCCAGACCTTTGACTGAACTTGTTCTCTGGGACTACCCTTGATAAATAAGGTTTGACAACCACTCAGCAATGGCGCATGGAGAATGACGAAATGTGACATGATTATTGCAAGGGGCATCCTTGTGGTACGTTATACAACACTCATGTGAAAATATGTATATGTAGTTTTAACATGGTGGAACATGAGGCTACTTAAAATCTATGACACCAAAGACAGCCACATGAGTGAGAGATGGTTCTCTCTCTTAACAAAGAAGGGTCTGATCTGAATCATAAAGGATACTAGACTAGATCCTTGTCAGCATTGTTTAGTTGGCAAGCAACATAGAGTCTCCTTCAGTTCCTTTTCAACAAGAAGATCAGAGTTGTTCAGTCTGGTACACTCTGATGTTTGCGGTCCTTGCGAGGTTGAATCCCTAGGTGGAAATATGTATTTTCTGACCTTTATTGATGATGCTTCTTGAAAGGTATGGGTATACTTTTTAAGGATGAAACACCAAATGCTCGACTACTTCAAAGTGTTTCACGTTATGGTTGAATGTGAGACAAGAAGGAAGTTAAAGTGCCTTCGCTCAGACAATGGAGGTGAATATACTTCCAGAGAGTTTGATGTCTAATGTAGAAGTCATGGCATTAGACATGAGAAGATGGTTCCTTGCACTCCACAATACAATGGTGTAGCTGAGAGAATAAACCGAACGATCATGGAGAAGTAGGGGTGGACAAAGATCCGATTAAACCATTGAATCCACCCGATCCGATCCGAAAAAGTAGATCGGATATCCGATCCGATGAAAGTGACAGTTATTAATAAGCAGATCCGACCGATCCGTTTGAAACTGATTCGGATGCGGATTTTAGTTTTCATCCGACAGAATGTGATCCGATCCGATTAGGTTTTGAGCGGATTGTGTTATTGTCTAAGTTCATCCGAATATCCGATTCTCAATCCGATCCGATTGTTTTTCACTACTACCTAAAAGCCCATGAATCAATGCATCATGGCTATTGGTTAAGAAGACTAACAGACTCAATTGCATCCCCACATCGGTCCCCTATCATTTTTGTTGGAAGGAGAGCTCTTGGTTGTCAAGCTTATCCTCCTTGAAGTTGATGCCAAACTAGTATGAAGATATTGCAAATAGCGATAGCTTCTTTATGTTATTCTAGCAATTTGTATTTTGTAAGGATATTTCGTTTCGACATTGGAATTAACTTCAGGGTTTAAAAGTTAAACTTTCAGAATCTAATGAAACGAGTTACAAATTGTGGCATCAATAACTTTAAAATTTCAATAAAGCTAATATTAATCCGATCCGAATCGTATACGATCCGAAATTCTAATCATCCGAATTTTCAGATTAACTTTTTTTATTAGTGGATGCGGATCAGATTTTTCATCATCCGATTCAATCGGATCGGATGGTGGATTGAGGCATAATCCGATCCGAATATTCGGATGTCCACCCCTATGGAGAAGGTCGGAAGCATGCTTTATATGGCTAAGTTGCCAAAATCATTCTAGAAGGAAGCTGTTCGTGCTGCCTGCTACATCATCAATAGATCACCATCGGTGCCGTTAAATTTGCAATTCCAGAGGTGTGCTCTGGGAAGAATCCCTCATACTCTCATTTGAGGGTATTCGGTTGTTTAACCTTTGCGCATGTATCCAAGGAGTAAAGGTAGAAGCTTGATGCAATAACCATTCCATGTATCTGCATCGGTTATGTAGATGAATTTGGGTATAGATTATGGGACCCAACGATGAAGAAGGTTATTCGAAGCACAGATGTGTTGTTACAAGAAAATCAAACCTTGGAAGAAATTGAAAAGCACTTGGTGTCTTTAAATTCAAGTTCAAGTACCGACGACACTGTTCCAGCCCCAACACCAATACACGAAGAGGTGCATGAGGAAATACCAGAAGCAGAGCATGAGATGGAAGAAGAGGAGGCTTTTGACAAGAGGTTGAAGAAGAGGAGGATGGTGAGCAGGGGGAGCCACAATCCTCTCCATCAGCTATTGCATCACCATTAGTAGGCATATGGTGGTTCATCTCTTGAAGTCAACAAATCACATGTATAGAGATTTAAACGAGATCAGATTCCATCTACCAGATATTCAAAAGTCGAGTATCTTCTACTTTCTGAAGAGGAGAGAGCCAGAGAGTTTCCAAGAAGCCGTATCTCACAAAATAAAGAAAGTTGGCTGCAAGCAATGTATGATGAGATGGAATCTCTGCAGAAGAATTCTACTTATGAGTTGGTTAAGCTGTTACCTGGAAAGAAGGTATTGAAGAACAAATGGGTGTTTAACCTCAAGAAAGATGTCAATGGAAATATGTTGAAGCAAAAAGCCTGGTTGGCGGTCAAAGGATTTCTTCAAAAGAAAGGAATTGAATTTGATGAGATTTTTTCACCTATTGTGAAGATGACTTCAATTCGTGGCATCCTCAGGTTGGGTAGCCAAGTTGAAATTAGAGCTTGAGCAGATGGATGTTAAGACAATATTTTTTTTATCATGGTGATCTATATGAAGACATCCATATGAAGTAGCTAGAAGGTTTTGAGGTTTCAGGCAAAGGACACCTCATACGCAAGCTGAATAAGAGTCTATACAGCCTCAAGTAAGCTCCAAGATACTGGTACATGAAGTTTGACTCATTCATGGTGAGCCAAGGCTACAAAAGGATCGCTGCAAATCAGTGTGTTTATACTCAGAGGTTTCCAATTGGTAACTTCATTGCAATGCTATTGCATGTAGATGATATGCTGATCGTTGGACAAGATATAACGAAAATCAGAAGGAACTCTCTAAGTTTTTTGATATGAAAGACTTAGGTCCAGCTCAACAAATTTTAGAAATGCAAATAGTACGAGATAGGAAAAAAAGGCTATGGCTATCTCAGGAAAGTACATTGAATGCGTGATCAAGAGATTCATCTGGATCATGCTAAACCAGTTAGAATTTCATTAGCCAACCACTTCAAGTTGAGCAAGAGGTCATGCCCTGCATCCAAGAAAGAGATGGAGGATATGTCATCAATACCTTATTCTCCAGTAGTTGAAAGTCTGATGTACGTAATGGTGTATACAAGACTGGAAATTGCCTATGCACTGGGAATAGTGAGCCAATTCAGTTCTAATACTAGAAAGGAATATTGGGAGGCAGTCAAGTGGATTCTCAGATACCTCAAGGGCACTTCAAAGACACGTATGTGTTATAGAGAAGCTGATTTAACCTTGGAAGGCTACAGATTCAGATATGGTCAGAGAATGTGTTAGTATAAAATTTACATCAGGTTTTCTCTATACTTTTATCCGGGGGGGGGGGCTGTGTCCTGGTAGTCAAGATTGCAGAAGTGTATTGCACTATCCACAACAGAGGTGGAGTATCTTGCAATTACAGAAGTTGGTAAGGAAATGTTATACTTAAAGCCTTTTCTCCAAGAATTAGGAATTAAACAACAAATATACATGGTACATTGTGATAGTCAAAGGGTTTTGGACTTGTGCAAGAATTCAATGCATCATGCTCGAACAGAGCATATCAACATTCGCTATCATTAGATACGTGAGGTAATGGATCAACGGCTGTTGAGACCAGTAAAGATCCATATAAAGAAAAATCCAGCAGACATGTTCACGAAGGTGGTGCCACATGAGAAATTAAAGCTATGCAGAGACATAGCTGGGATAATTGTTAAATGATAATCACTTTAGACTCAGCTGGAGGGGGAGAATTAATGGTCGAACTTACTAAATGCCTAAGTCCATCTTCCCTCTGCTTCAAAGCATGTCACCACATGGGCTGCCTATGTTCACCCGTGATTCAATCCCCCCTTGCATGTCCATTTCATTACAAATGTCAGTAATGACATTTTTCAGGAGATTGAACCACTATAAATGGGCTAAGAGCAAAGTATCAGAACACAACTCAATCAGAAGAAAAACGAAGAGCAAAAGAAAGAGTTTCTTTCGTGAGAGAAGAAGTTTGTCTAATTCCAGAAAAAAATTGTGAGGGTTTCACTAGTGAGAGAAAGTTTCCTAGCGAGGAAAGTTACCCCAGAGAGGAAAAGTTGTAGTAAACGTTTTTTTTGTATCGTGGCATTTACCTTAGGGTATATTTATTTTCTTGATATAGATAAGAAATTTGTTTACTCTTCAATTTTTACTTTTTTACCGTGATTAGTGATTTTTATTTTTTACCATGATCAGTAAATCACAACATATTCTTTCCTTTCCTTGCTACATTAAACAAATATGCTTTTCCTTTCCTAGCCCAATGCCTCTTCCTCCTCCACCTGCCATTGTCGCTACAGTTGTCTCCCATAGCAACGGCCTCAAAAGACTTCACAAAAATTGGAAAAAAATCCATTAATTAACCCTCAAAAATTTAAAAAAAACGCAACAAATAGTAAACACAAAAAATTCATTTAAACAAATTTTGAACAATAAAATTGGTCATGCTCGGAATTTCAAGATTGTGCATCAAAATGTAGTGTTCAAGCATATAAGCTCGAGCACTACAGAAATCAATTTTTTTTACTCTGTTTAGGTTCTCAAGCCCAAGAAAGTGAATTGTTTCTTGGGCCTATTTGCTCGACATCCATACTATGCTCGGGTACATGGACTCGAGCAACAACTTTTTCTCGATTTATTTTTTGCTTCACTTAGTTGTGATGAGGATGAGGTGGCAGGAGGAGTTGATGGAGACGAGAGGTGGCAACGTATGCGGTGGGAGGAAAGGGAAAGGAGTTAGAGGAGGGAAAACCGAAGTTTGGATGATAAAAAATGTTGTAATCTTAGCACTTTCAAAAAGAGACAACAAATTGGATACAGTCAACTTAGAAGTTGTAGTGTGCTTATCATTTTTTTCATATTGCAAACAAATTTCTTCCATAAAATGCACCATTCAGGCCTTTTGGTGCCATCTAGCTATGATGTAAGATCAAAAGCAAACTCAAATTAACAACAAAGGAGTCAACGACTTCATTCGAATTAAATTAAATTTTATGCATTTTTAGCATTTGGGTAGCATGATGTTGGAACTTAGTTAATTCACTTTTGCTTTTGGTAACATGACAAAAGTTAAGAGCTTTTAACGGGACAAAATGCAATTATTTTGTTGCATATTAAAGTCCAAGTTTTTGATGGAATAAATTTGGTTGGTAGATAACTCACCTATAAACAAGGATGTGCAAACCCCATTTTAACTACCTTAGCCTCAACCAGTAATGTCATGTCCTTCTCTTGAAAAATATGGGTTACTTTTCTTTTGCAGTGTATGGAAGCTACATAGATGTGTTGGTGTCTAGGGACACTGATTCAAGCTCCTCCCATTGGTGACCCTGGCTGGCAGTCGAAACAAGTTTGTAGGATGTTGCCAATTTCTATGTTTTATCCTAGTCATAACCCATGACCATATGTCACGATGTATTCAAAAATATTACACCAAAAATTTTCAACTTAATTAAAATTTCCCCTCGAAAAAAGTTTGCAGCCTTTTCAAGATCCCTAAAATAAATTTGCAGTCACCTTCAAAATATTCTCATAATAAAATTTTTTAACCACATTCAAACTAAATTTTTGTTCTCCCAGAGAAATTTAGTTTCCCAAAGTTGAGTTCCCTCCAGATTTAGTTTCTCCCAGAATTTAAAATTTTAGTACTCTCCAGATCTAGTGTCAGCCAAAATTTTAAATTAAAATTTAGTTCTCCTCGAGAATTTAATTTCTTCAAAAAATTTAGTTCCTTTAAGATTTAGTTCCCCAAAACTTTAAAATTTTAGTTCACCAAAATTTAATTTCCTCAAGATTTATTTCCCCCCAAAATTTTAGGGGTTTTCCCTCAAAATTTTCATATACTCTCATCCCACACATTAATTCCACACGATTCAATCATAGCCGTCATTCTACCCACTCTGTTGTCCTTGTTAGCAACCCCATTCAAAAACATCCTTTAATTGTATCATAGTTTTTTCTTATTAGTTCTATTATTTATTTGATAGATATGAGCTGGAAATATCTATACTACAATTGATGGAGGAATCTTCCACCGATGACAAAGATGTTGATATTGGCCAGGATTTGGCCACCTCATCATGTAGGTCCAACCTATCCCTTCTCAAAAAGACACATGCACCCAAGGCCACACCAACACATGCACCCACCCTTCTTGCGTACTTCCAAGCACCCATTTCCGTATCCATTTAACTGCCCATCTCTAGATGGGGCCTGGCATGGGATGTGGAGGGGTGTTGCTTGTGCCTGTGCATGTGTTTTTTCTAGTTATTTCATAAAGGGTGATGTTATTTGCACTACTATTTTATACATCACCCTACACGTTTAATTACAAGTTTACCATTATTTTTCATACTTATTCTACACTTTCCTTCACTAAACACATGTTTTTTCTCTCCTCCAACACATCTTCCTTCTCCTCCAACACTCTTCCATAAAATGCACCATTTAGGAATTTTGGTGCCGTTTGGCGACGATGTAAGGTCAAGCAAACTTGTATTTACAAAAGAGGACGACTTCATTGTAAATAAATTAAATTTTATGCAATTTTAAACGTTTGGGTAACGGGATGTTGGAACTTAGCTAATTCACTTTTGCTTTTGGTAACATGAAAAGAGTTAAGTGCTTTTCACGCAACAAAAGTGTAGTTATTTTGTTGCCTATTTTATGATTATTAGAATCCAAGTTTTTGATGAGACGAACTGGGTTGGTTGAAGGTTCTTTCTCTTGCCTCTAGTTGAGGTTTATAAGCTTACTTATCTTTTCCAAATCAATCAATAAAAAACATGTTATCTAATATTTAAAAAAATTGCTTGGTAACACAAACTCAGACCAAACCTTATTAGTGCATTATTTAACGTGAATAATGTGTATCAGCTATTCGAGGAGGAAAATTTCCTCCCAGATAGCGTGAAAACCATGCATCCTACTTTTCCCTTTCGATCCAAACTGTTTTTATCTTCATGTTCTAAATCCCAAACCACCAATTTTCAAGTGAATCCAAGGAGTTATGCTTGTTCATCCACTCATTGCAAGTTCAACGGTTTCAGTACAATAGAACTTTTTGCAACAAGTAAATCGAGAGTCAAATACTCATAGGGTTCACCCATGTAAGGGTTTTGTGGTTTTAGAATGTTTGCAACTTAGAAATGTTATGGATTAATATTACCTACTAATATCCTACTAATATCCTACTAATATCAAATATCCTACTGTCTTCATCCACCTATCCATCACAGACATACATCAAATAACCTACTGATCTCACAGCAAACATACATCAAATATCCTACTAATATCATTCTGTCTTCTTCCACCCATCCATCACATCCATAACAGGTTATATTACAAAAGCTTTGTTCAACACATCTCCCTAAAAATACATCAAACCATGATATGTTAATCCCATCATTCACCTCCATTACCCCCCACACCATATGAATCCCTTCTTCTAAATCCATAAAAGGGAGAAGGGATGGCCGTGAGCTAGCAAAGGAGGAAATTTCTTCATTGGCTAGCTTACATCCATATTGCTCTTATTTAATTTGTTACAAATAAGACTTTTAAAAATGGCTACATGAGTGTTAAGGCAAGTGCTTAAGTGGCACATGTGTAATGAGTTAGTTGTAGCGAAAATGGTTAAGCTTTCACTTGATGACTGCACACCACAACAGACAAAGAGCATTAGCCAAGTCATTCCAAGGAGTGGCCCATTGATTCGGCTTATCCGACACTCAAGTTAGCGCTTCGTAGAAAGTGGCTTATTTTAATGACATGGAGTAAGTAGTATGATATAGAAAACCTAGTTCATCTTACCTTCTTTACCAACTTCTTTACCGACGAGATAGACTCCATCTGAGATGGTTATAGACATTTTAGTAATCTTTCATTGACATATTAAATTTGTACTTTAATGCTTCAGAGGCATGTCTTTTTTCAAACTAGCTTGGGTTTACTTGTGGGCTCATTGGCCAATTGGGTTAACTAGGTGTTGAGTGAGTCTGTCATGCTCGATTTCCAAATATAAAGGAAAAAGGTGCAAGACAAGTCGTAACGCATTTTAACCCCAAAGGAAAAATTGTCATTTTCCCCTTTAAGATCAATATGCACTAAGCGTATGAAGGGTATGTCCTACAGATGACTAGAGAACGATACTGATATGCACTATATACCGACAAACAGATATACTCAGTTATAACTTTTTAATAGGAACATGTTAGCAAAATGTCCAAATACAGTGGAACAGAATGTACAAGTGCTTAGGCCATCTACCTTACGAATAAATAGAAAATGCTGCTACCATCAAATAAACTAGGAACTTGGCTACTGGAAATCTGTACCCTGCTCTAGGTCCTCAAGATCTGGACTATTTTTGTAGTAGGCTCCAGAACCTAACTGGAGCAAAACAGCAATGGCAAACTTAGTTGTATATTCCAAAAATTACAAAATAAGACATGTTAGATTTGCATATAAGACATGATAGATAAAGCATAATAGAATGGCAGTATCTTTGTATCTGACATAGTAAAATTAATAGAGCATCAAGTGGCAAGTAACATGATTATAATGTGACATGAAAAATATATGACGTACTAGTACTGCCTACATGATTATGCATGTGGAACAATGAATTTTATTCTAGTGTTATGACTTAGGATGGAGGACATAATATGCAACATACGAGATCACATGTGCTAACGGAGGCACTCACCTAGGCCGGATCCAAATAGATACAGTAGTGGAATCCATCAGATGGGATCCATCAGATAAAATAACATATGCATGGCGCCAATCACTCCTGCACCCTCTCTAACATGAGTTACCACATCCTCAATGAACCTAGATAATCATTTATGATGCATGTAGGATATGGTGTCCAGTGTCATGTACAGTCGTGGTATCAGAGGTGTACCTAATGTAGTGTCACATATGTATGTAAACATGGTATTTCATGTAAATGATCATGTATGATGCGTTTATGTAAATCACCTGTTATAAACGCTATTGTTTCCATAGGTTTACTTGGGTTATATTGTGAGATATACTCGACACATAAAAAAGAGACTTAAGTCTCAGAAATAAGCCTGAAGGCAATATCATGAGAAAATCCATAGAGTCAAGTATTGGGCTTATACAGTCATCAGCAATATCTGCACAATAGTAACACCATGCCAATAAAATATTCGCAGATGTAGGACCAATCAAATCCAGTTTTTATAATCATAGCATGGCTCAAGAATTGACTTTAAAGATTGACAGAAAATCCAATCAGTTTATAATAATTTATGTGCTTAAGTAATTTCCACAATAATAAAGATTATTAATTTCAAATTTCAGTCATTAATGTCTATATATCTCAGAAAACAATTTCATCATCATTAATTATAATTTTCAGCTCATGTAAAGATATCAAGAATTCATAACCAAAGTCCAACCCATCATGTAAAATAGGTCCAAATATATTATCAAAGAGGCCCAAGTCAAAGCTCAACTGAGCCAGAAAGGCAGCAGCAGCAGCTGTAAAACAGAGCCTAAAGGCAGCAGTAGAAACTGTAAACTTGATAGCAACAAAAAACAGGGAAGCAAGACCCAAGAGCAACATAGCTGGGGAACAGAACCGAGAGCACAAGGCAGCATGGAGGAATTCGTAAGCAAAAACAACAAGGGAAGGCAGTTCCATAAGCAACAATGCAAGGACACCGAGTGTAAATCAGTGAGACAGGGAAGCACCTGAGTCCAAGCTGGAATCATGGAAACTAACCAAAAGCATGAAAAGCAGAAGTAAACTAAGAGTACAAGCATACAACATAAAAGTATAACATTAAAAAATCATTAATCGAGATCCCATAATTTCATCATAATCGAAGGATGACTGAGTTTATCAAGGCCTTAAATTTTAGTTCAAGAGACCTACCGTTCAACGAAGTCAAAGGATGTCATCGCATACCACTGGAGACATTACCAGAGATGGGTTGAGGGAGAGTGGATGGTTAGTTGAAGATGATGGTGCTGAAAATTATGGGTTTGCTAGAGAGGATGACCGTGAGATGAGGGATGGAGATGTTTGTAGGTGTATGGGGGTATATAGTATTATGTAAGGATCTTAATAAGGATGAAAAGTTAGATGTGGGAATATGCGCTTGCTTTTCGTGTTGAGTGGATTTGAAGAGTTGAAAATGTAGGTGGGATTTAAATCTTGAAAATGTTGGTGGGGGAAAGGTGAGAAAGTTAACGGGTTGATTTGTGAAGTGTAGTTTTAAAGTTTATGGTTTCCTAACAATGTATTGAGAAAACTCAGCATTAGTTGACTAATGGGTTTATTAGTCGACTAGTATGTGTACTATTCGATTGATAGCGTAAATTAGTCGACTAGACTGTGTTGGTGAGGAAATTTGTCATGTATTAGTTGACTAATGAGTCTATTAGCCGACTAATACATGTGATATTTTGAATTTTGATATTCGAATACATTAGTTAATATATATATACTATTAGTTAATTAATTAATGTGTAAAAAATACTAATTAGGCTTAGGATACCCTTACTTCAACGTTTAAGGAAATCTCATAGTATGGGTTGTGGGGGTGTGGGTTGTTTTGACCTCGAAAACATTGGTTTGTATTTAGAATAGTTTTTGTTTGTGAAAATCTCATTAGGACGTGTTAAGAGTATTACATCCTATCTACCTGACGAAAATTCCGTCCTCGAAATTCCTTAGAGTTAGGATACATCAAACAGATGCAATTAACTCTCACACAACTCACCCTCTTTCTCCAAGGTGGATTCTCTAGATTAGTCGTGATGCCACATTACTCTTACTAAGTTGACGACCGTGTTCATGAGAGTCTTCTATCGGCGATCTAGAATCTTCATCGGCTGTTGTTCATACTTTAAGTCCGATAACGCCAAAATCTTTGATAGTCTATCATGTGGCTAGGGTCCCTTACATATCAACGTAGCTAAAAAATGTGGAATACACCGTGCACTCCCTCCAATGAAGGTGGCAATTCTAAACAATACACTACTTCTCATATTCTCTCTAATACTCAAAAGGTCCGATGATTCTTGGGTCAGCTTATGTAAGGAAATATTGTTAGAAAGTCTAAACTATTTAGATATACAACAGAAGACAAAAAAAATCAAAATTTTCTATTCTAGCAATCATACAAGCCATGGATGTAACTGCAAATCTAGAAATTAATACCGAGATAAAAACATATCTTTGCACGAGTATACTTCAGCGATACTCATGGATCCAAATCTCTTCTGATGAAGACCTAAGCTTGCTCACCAACCGGTGCATTAGAAGATTCATATTGATGAAGACGTTTTACATGATATAGGAGCCCTCCTAGAACTCGAACCGCATTCCCAAGGTTTGCTAGACGAGAGAGTAGGAGAATGAAAAGCTTTATTTTGGTGAGAGAGATTCTTCATCCGAGGAGATTTGAATTTCTATGCACAAGAGATCTAAGATGATATATTTTCAATCGCTTTTATCGGGATTTCTTGTGTGTTGTTGGTGCATTGAGAGGGAAGGATTAGCCTCTTAGTAGTAGGGGTCATCCACATCTTAACAGATTAAGAATTCGAATAAAATCACTCATATCTCTAAATGCATGAAGAAGAAGAAGAAGACTTGTTTCATGACGAGTTCTCTAGATTTAATTCTAAATCTTATCCTAAAACAAGGTGTGTTTGTTATAGTCAAACTCTAGAGATTTGGTTCAGGTTAGATCCAACGAGTGAATCAAATCTCACACCAAACGTAAACCCTAAAACTATTTTGTCGGCAATTAGTCTACTTGTAAAACCCTGATAATTGACTAACTGCCAAACAAGAACATTTTTTGTATCCTACGCTAATTAGTCTACTAGGGACAAGTCTCTAATCGAGTAATTGATGTTGGTTGACTAATGATTCTTCATTAGTTGACTAACTGATGATGAATCAGTTTTGCTTCTTTTTCTTTGACTGAAATGTTTGTAACCCTTTACGTCCATTTCTTTCATGCACTCACAACTCTTTGCGACGTGTTATGTCTTCTTTAATGATCACAACTCTTGTGATTAATCCCTTTTATATCACATATACAAAAAGTTTCTTCCTTCGCTTTTTGTGACAAGCCATCATCTGTGTGAAACTTTAATAGCCAAATTCATACTCTAGTAGAGACATGATCACATCATGTCACATGTACAATAGAGGCGTTAGGTTTGTGTACTGACCCCCGTTACAGAATTGTCATTATTTGGTTGGGGTGAGAGTGGAATATCTCCAACCAAATATGGGCCTGACAGTGACAACTACCGTATAGTTATGTCTTTTTGTCAAGACTATGTCGCTAAGGTGTCTAAGATACGAATAATATCTAACTAATCTACACCTTAAAATCTTGAGTCATATGTGATCCTATAGTTAATGGTTGGATGAGACTTGTTAGCTTTTAACAAGTTCATCCCTTACTCTGGCCAGTGATTTATTAAGGGTCTATTGACTCCCAGCAACACTAATCTCTCATAGCAGGAAGACGAATCACATCTAGATGGCCATCCATTTGCACGCTTTGAACTATACACATCGAGTACCTATGTACCGTAGGCAATGCCGATGTTCGATAAAATCCAAAGCAAAGCTTTCCACGTGCAAGGTCCTTTAGCATGTCTCTGGTCGTAAGGTCTATGCTACAACAATTGCTACCTGAGTGTTCTGTCGATAATCAGAGTATGTTTACCGTACAGAATGATCTTGGCGACTCGTTCCGTGAACTTGTTCTTTAACAAGCACATGTGCATTGTCTACTGATGTCCATACATCGAGTGGTTATGAGACCAGCCACTTGAAGGATCCTGTCCAAAACAAAGTTAGGATCGATAATTAAAGTGGAGACTTACGCTTGCGTATACGGAACGATAGTCTCAGAACTTTGCCTTCGGATTCGCCACGACGGATCGAGTCTTCTCACGAACGGAGTAAGGCTACTAATCCACAATCTAAATCTCTATTTTAGATTAAGAACTTGGAAGGAGGGAGAGGAAATATTTCTGCAGAGCTTCGCTATGAAGAAGATGCATGCATGAATTTCATGCAAATGTGTAAGGAAAATGGCTACCCTTGGGTCTTATTTATAGCCCCCAAGGTAGTTATTTTAGGGTAAGTTGTTCCTTTGGAACAACTTAATTAAGGTGTACCATGATGCATGGCACATTATAAGCTTAAGTTGTACCATATGCATGGTACAACATAAGCTTAAGATATTCCCCCTTTATTAGCCATATGTCGCATGCACTTATGCATATATAATGCGACTTTCCCGCTCATACAGAGATCCTCTCCGTAAGGGAACAGATTCCCTTTGCACATGACTTCGTGTGCGCGACGTTCGAGGTCCGTATTCCCTCGTACATCCCCCACAAGGGTGTACAAACGTCTTCCATATCCAACACCACTACCATCTAATAGTATAGATCAATGCATACTGGTCTATCTGGAATACCGATATCCCGTCTTGATATTCCTACGACCAGAAACTTTTAGGCCATATGCTTAAGCAGTTACTTCGGGCCTCATTATTATGATCTTATCATGATCCCAATATCCATCACAAAATTTTAAGGAACTTTATCCATATGATATATACACAATGACATACTCAACAATGTAAAAAATCACATAGATAAAGCATACCAAATAGTATACTATTATTTTGAACAAGACCTATTTACAATTACAATAATTGTCATACATTCCTTAGCATTTCCCACTTACACTTAAAGCTAATTATTACAAATCGCATACCGATTTTGTCCACTAAATACTCCAATCTGTTTTGTGGAAGGGCCTTCGTGAGTGAATCTGTTATATTATCATCTGTGTTAACTCTTTGTATCTCAATATTCCGGTGTTCTTGGATTTCATGTATCACATGAAACTTCCTCAGGATATGTCAAGACTTCTTGTGAGATCTAGGCCCCTTGGCACGAGCACGTGCCACATGATTGTCACAATACAATCAGGCTATGATAAGGTCAGACCCATCAGTAAGTTGAATCAGGAAAGCATAATTTACATAGAAACTTTTAAATCTATTTTCTCTATTGTTCTCTAATTATCTTCAATCATGCATGAGCTTAATAATTGGTTACATAGATTTTTTTTTAAATGAAATAATTAGATAGGGTAATTCTTCACTCTTATCTTATAATTTTAGATGTTGATAAAGAGATCAAAAGATCTTACCTTATTCTAAGGTTTAAGAAAATTAAAGTCTAATTCTTACCTTATCTGGAATTCTCATTCAACAGTGAAGCTTGGATTGCAGGGCTTACTCCTCTTAGCACCATGCACAGAAGGGCTTAAAAAACAAGATGTTAACCATTACCTCAAAAATAAGGATAACAGAGTTAGCTTTATCCATTGTCACGCTACCTAAAATCATACGTGTGATGGTACACAACCTTATGATTTGGTTCACCTTTTACAATGACTTTCACGATTCATATCAATGACTTACGTAAGGTTGATATCTGATGGCGATGGCTCAACTAGTATCAATAGAAGTCATTGCGCACCAAATTATCTACCGAACCCAACACTACAAGAAAAAACAAGGATGCAGGTTGCTGGACTTTCAAGCGTAGCTGCTACTGCAATGATAAAAAATTTTTAAAAAAAATAAATAAATTAGATTCAAGTTTTTTAGATTAGGGTGGACAAATGATAGCATCACCATGACAATCTCAACCACGAACCTACTCCATTTTCACTAGGACGTCCTAACGTAATATAGAATTTTGTTTAGGTGCCGTTAGCTACTTAGTTTCTAGCTGCTCACTCAAATTAGAATATGAGAAATAAGATACATAACGAACCTCCATATTTTATGTATTTGCATATGAAGAATGATCATCTCTTTACCTTTATAACAAACTTTATCTTTGCTGACTAGTTTATATATGTATGGAGATCTATCGACGTCTATTCATCACCAACCTTTGAAGTCAGCCACTGAAGGAAGGAAGCGAGAAATCAGCACGTTATTGTCAAAATAAAACTAAAGCAGAAAAGCTTGAAAAGTGTTTGGCTGCAAGAACGTCGAAACAAATTGCCAACCCTTTTCATAATGAGTTATCTTTACTAATTAACATTTGACTGCTGTGTTTTGAAAGCAGGATATGCATCAGATTATGTATTTTGATTGACAAAAGCAAAAAATTCAAAAACACACACAGAAAAGAGTGGAAGAAAGAGAGAAAAGAGTGGAACTAAATTGTGGCCGGAGACGTACCGTGCCCATCTTCTAGGCATGTAGGATGGAAATTTAAGTATTACTTGTTGGAACTTATCCAACTAAGTTGGATTTTAATCCAACATTGGGCTTATATGCGATAAATAATTATACGGTGCTACACTGTCATATTAAAGCCCAATGTATAAGTGATCTCATTTATTAAGTTAAGTGTGCTTAAATGAGTCATATAGGTTGTGGGCCTTTATGTGTGGCGACTATTGGGCTTCAATTCGTTGACGGGTCGAATTGGAAACCCTAGGGCTAAGGAGGCTAGCATATATATGTGGTCATGATCTCCGGAGCACACGAACAAGTTAGCCGTCTTTTCTACGCCCCGTCGCTAGGAGAGAAACCGGGAGAAAGCCAAAGGATTTCTCCAACGGTTGATTCGTGCTGTTCTGGAAGATCGTCCGCTAAGTTACCGTCAGGATCTCTTTCAGACTATTCGCTTCCGCTTATCAGAGAAGGTAACATTTTAAGGTTCAGCATGTGGTATATCTAGATATGTATTATTTGGCTTGAATACATTAATCTAGATCTTTAGTTCTTTCAAGTGGTATCAGAGCCGCCATACTTGGATCTTAAGATTTTGCTTGCTCGTGAATTCAGATCTGATAAAAATTAGATTTTTATTCTGTTTCTAAATTCAGATCTGTGAAAATTGGGTTTTTGATTGATTTTTCCTGTTTAAAAAAATTTACGGACCTTAGATTGGGAGCGATACGCCGCCCGCCGCCCAACATAGATCAAGAGGGGGCGGCAGAGCCGCCCCCATCAAGAAAGCAGGAGCCTTTTGGCGCCTGCAGTTCCGTCGCCCCGGTTCAGGAACAGTGGGGCGACACCCTGCCTCTCCTCATCGGAATAAGAAGGGGCGACTTCGCCGCCCCCGTTCAGGAACAGAGGGGCGGCACCCTGCCACCCCACGTTGGAATAAGAGGGGGCGGCGGATGCCGCCTCCAGTTGGGAACAAGGGGGCGGCAGCCTGCCCCCCCGTGTCAGAATCGAGGGGGCGGCCCCCTGTCGCCCCCGTCTGGGGTTCTGGCACCGGCCCCCGCCGGCGCCCGATGGAAGGGAGGAGACGACGGAGGTCGTCCCCCTGTGAGCCTACCTGCTAGGGTTTCAAACCCAGCAGGCTTTGGCCCAACAGCTTTAGGCCCAATCAGATTTTTTTCAAAATTTTTTTTCTTAAAGAGTATATGGGCTGATTCTTATGGGCCTACTCAATAGGCTTTCATTTATGGGGCTTTTGGACCCTATTTTGGGTTATTTGGACATCATTTTGGGCTTGTTAATTGAGGATGTTAACACAAAACATTTAAGGAAATAATAGGCCCTATGAATATATTTCCTTTAGGCTGTAATTTTGTGTTAGTTTATTTGGTTTTGATTTAAATTTCAATTCTTTTAGGCATAATTACATATATATATCTCGAAATAATTGTAATTAAATCGAACCCCCACCAAAGTGGGCTCGGTCGTGGCGATTAATTTTATTTCGATATATTAAAGGATACGTACATGCTTTGTATGAAAATTTATCGCCTAAATTTTTTGAATTTAAATTCGTTAAAGGAGGAAATAAATGGTTATGTGTATATATATTTCACTTAGGCCCGCCTTTCTGTGTTAAATTATATTCGTTCCATTTTAATTCTTTTAGGCATTCTTTATTTTATTTATACGTTTCGAACTAATTTTAATTATTACGCGACCCCACCAAAGTAGGCTCTACTGTTAAATTATTATTATTTTGAAATGTAAACGGTTAAATACATACGTTGTATGATCAGTTGCCTGGATGAATTTTAAATGGATCGAAAGAGTAAATAAAAGGTTTTCACATATATTTAAATTTAAAGTTTATTTTCATTTTAATTCAATTGTTGGGCACATTAGATTACATGTTTCGAAACAATTTTAATTATTACAAGATCTCACCAAAGTAGGCTCTACTGTTAAATTTTTTATTTTTTCGGAATATAAATGGTTAAATACATATGTTGTATGATTGGTTGCCTAATATTGAATTTAAATTGGATTGCAGGATGAAATAAGAAGCTTTAATGTATATTTCTTCTCAAAGATAAATTTTGTGTTAATTGTGCTAAAATAAATTTAAATTCTAAGTTTAAGGCATAAAACCAGATATATTTTTTTGAAAACCCAGAAAAATCCCCAACCCCCTCCCCTCACCTTCGGCTTTTTTAGGAGGGTAAGGCGAAAGCCCGGTCGAGACTATGCAAACTGGGGGGTGACCGCCGTGCCCCCAACGACCCCCGGGTTAGTCCGAGAGGGGAGATGTAGCCCCAGGGCAAATAATTCCACAACAAATTCCACAACAATTACCAAGTCACGGCAGCCATAGGCCTCGAACCCCGCACCCCTTGGCTTTGGAGCGGAATGACTTACCACTAGGACACCCTCTCGTGGGCCATAAAACGATATATATATATATTCTCTATAAGATAGGGATGCTATCAAGAGAAATTGGATAAGAGAAATTGGACAAGAGAAATTGGATAAGAGAATTTGGACAAGAGTATATACATACATATACATACATACATACATCTATTCTATAAAATAGGGATGTTATAAACAGAAAGTTTGTCCTTGGTGGTAATGACAATTATGTGGTGACTTAAATTTTGGGGGAAACCTTAAATTTGGGGGGAAACTTGAAATTTTGTGGGAAAACTTGAAATTTGGGGGAACTTGAAATTTGTGGGGGAGAAAAACTCAGCCATTAAATAATCCGTGCCCTATGGGCACGGGTAATGACTAGTCTATTTTATAAAATAGGGATGTTATCAAGAGAAATTGGATAAGAGAAATTGGACAAGAGAAATTGGACAAGAGAAATTGGTTAAGAGAATTTGGACAAGAGTATATACATACATATATATACATACATATATACATATACATATATACATATACATACATTTATTCTATAAAAGAGGGATGATATCAAGAGAAATTGGATAAGAGAAATTGGATAAGAGAAATTAGATAAGAGAATTTGGACAAGAGAAACTGGATAAGTGATGAGATTTTGAGAGATAAGAGAAGATGTGTGGAATTTTGTGATGAGATTTTGAGAGATAAGAGAAGAGGTGGGGAATTTTGCACATACAACCCCGGGTTTTGCATTTTTGCCCATGGACCCTCCACACACACCCCACACTTTTTATTCTTCCCCCCTTCCCGACCATTTTTTCAGTCCACGTGCACGTGTGCACGGGTTATTTGCTAGTGTTCTATAAAATAGGGATGTTATCAAACGAAATTGGATAAGAGAAATTGGACAAGAGAACTTGTACAAGAGAAATTGGACAATAGTATATACATACATATATAAACATACATATGTACATGTACATATATACATATACATACATACATATACATACATCTGTTCTATAAAATATGGATGTTATCAAGAGAAATTGGATAAGAGAATTTGGACAAAAGTATATACATACATATATATACATACATATATATACATATACATACATGCATACACATACGTACATATACATACATCTATTCTATAAAATAGGGATGTTATCAAGAGAAATTGGATAAGAGAAATTGGACAAGAGAATTTGGATAAGAGAATTTGGACAAGAGTATATAGATGTGGGGAATTTTGTGACGAGATTTTTAGAGATAAGAGAAGAGGTGAGAAATTTTGCACATACAACTCCCTGCATTTACATTTTTGCCCCTGAACCCTCCCCACACACACATCCACACTTTTTTCTTCCCCCCTTCCTGACCATTTTTTTCCAATCTATGTGCACGTGTGCACGGGTTATTTGATGAAGATTTTGAATTTTGTCCCAATAGGACAAGTGACTAGGACAAAGGGCTTATCACTAGGACTGGGATAAGTTTGGGGGGGGGGGGGGATTTGTGGGGAAGATTTGAATTTGGGGGGGCTTAAATTTTGGGGGAAAACTTGAAATTTGTGGGGGAGCTCGGCCATTAAATAAACCGTGTCCTATGGGCACGGGTAATGACTAGTGTGTGTGTATATATATAGGAGGGATCAAATGAGCCCCAAAAATAACCCCCTATCAAAAATCCTATGCCCCCCATTTTTTGGAAGATCCAAACCGTTCATCTTGATCTCCACTCTCTAAATACCTGACCCACCAATTTTCAACCCGATCCCATGTGTTTTGCCCCTTCATCAATCATTCGCAAAAGTTCTGTTCATGCGAAACCGTTAAATTTGGGTCGGATGGATGAACGGGCAAAACACATGGGATCGGGTTGAAAATTGGTGGGTCAGGTATTTAGAGGGTGGAGATCAAGATGAACAGTTCGAATCTTCCAAAAAAATGGGGGGCATAGGATTTTTGATAGGGTGTTATTTTTGGGGTTATTTTGGGGGTCATTTGATCCCTCCTCATATATATATATATATATATATATATATATATATATTATTATTATTATTATTATTATTATTATTATAATATAACAAGTTGACTTCATACATTGGTATGAAAATTCAGTTTGCCTAAATTTGAATTTAAATTAAGACACAAAATTCAAGTGTTTTCTTGGGAGCAAATAAAAGGCTTTGACATATATTTCTCCTCAAGGATAAGTTTAAAAGGCCTTAAGGAATTTTGTACACTAACCATCAAGTAAATGGCCTTAAGGAAATTTCACACATTTTAAAGTTTTATATAAAATGGGACATGGTGTGTGTGTGTGTGTGTATATAACTTTATATGTATGTTCATATACACATTAATAAACTTATATACCCCATTTTGGAGAAGAAAATTTGTGTTGAAATTATGGATTTTATTTAATTCAATATAAATGATTTGAAAGGTGGAATAAACAGTCCATATATATATTTCCACTTAGTGTAATCATTTTGTGTTAAATTCAGTTTACTTTAAAATTCAAATTTTTTGGCATTGTTAATAATATATATTTCGAATATAGATTGATTGGATCATCAACTCACCAAAGCGGGTTTTCTTGTGAAGATTAGTTTTAATCTCGAAATATAACAAGTTGAATACATACTTTTGTATGAAAATTTTGGTTGCCTTAAATTTGATTTTGAATAAAAGTGGACTTGAATATTTCCACTTAAAGTATAAATCATGTATTAAAATGCGACATAGATTCAAATTTTGTACATGTATATATTTTTGAAATGACTTCGTGCAATCATCATCTCGCCAAAGTGGGCTCTCTTGTTTGCGTTATTTCATTTCTTAAATATAAAAGGAATTTTATGTGCCCATGATTTCGTGATAATGCTAAATCAGTCTAAAGGAAGATTAGTGTTCTATATCATTTTATGCGCACATGTGGCAATAGGCAAGGTGATGATTAGTAAGATCAATGCATGCAAATTTAATTCGGCCCAAAGGAAGTTTTATTTTTGGCATGTTATTATTGTCATTGTCTGATTGCTATAAAAAGATGTCAATGACTAGTCAATAGATTATCCAAAGATAAATGTTGGGCTAGTGGAGGAAGTCTTGAGATGGGAAAATAGCATTGTTTTGTTTAATACTCATATGAACATGTTACAATTATTTTCTTGTTCTCTTTTTAAGCTAGTAATCCTGAAAATTTTTCTGCCAACCTCAAATCTATTCCAGTACTTAATGACACTAACTTCAAGGCATGGAAGGAGAATCTTTTGATAATTCTCGGAGTCATGGATCTTGATCTGGCATTAAGGACTCATTGTCCTCCACCACTCACTGATGAGAGTACCTCTAGTGAAAAGAGGGAGATGGAAGAGTGGAAGAGATCAAATCGCATGTGCCTAATGCTTGCGAAGAATGCCATTCCAGAATATCTCAGGGACACTATTTCAGAGAAAATTTCCACAGCTAAATGGTTTCTTATTGAGCTTGAAAAGAAGTTTGTCAAGAATGAAAAGAGTGAGATTAGTACACTCTTGACAAACCTAACTTCAATGAAATATGAAGGTAAAGGAAACATCAGGGAGCACATATTAAGGATGTCTAATTTTGTTTCAAGGTTGAAAGCACTTGAGCTAGACCTCTCTGAGGCTCTGCTAGTGCATTTTGTTTTGATATCTCTTCCATCACAGTTTAACCAGTTTAAGATGAGCTACAACCTGAATGATGAGACTTGGTCTCTGGATGAGCTCATCCCATACTGTGTAAAGGAAGATGAAAGGCTTGAGCAAGAAATGACAGAAAGCATTCACCTGACCTCCACCTTCAACAAAAGGAAGAAGGATACGGAGGCTGCAGATACAGCTTCTCAAAAGAAACAACAAAGGGAACAGAAAAGTTCAGAAAGTAATGGTTGTTTCTTTTGTGGAGCTGAAGGGCATGTAAAGAAGAATTGCACAAATTATCACGCTTGGCGTGCTAAAAAGGGTATTTTCTTTACTTTGGTTTAATTCTAAGTTAATTTCTTTTCGTGTAAACTTTGGTACTTATAGACACGTGTTAGAAAGATCCAGTTATAACCATTCACATCATTGTGTCTATGCAGAATTACCTAAGATGCCAAGAGCCAAATGATGGTGAAAGATACATCGATATGGGAAATGGCAAGATGGTTCAAGTAGAAGCAAATTAAATTTAGATTATTTCTTTTAAAGACTAGATTGTATTTGAATTTTATGAGACTATTATGTACCGTTTTAACGGAATTTGGATTTCTATTTCCATTTTGAACAAATTCGGTTATTATTGTTCAATAATGAATGGAAAATTTGGTTGTCTCCTGATTCAAAATTAGTTTATTCTAGTTCTTTAAAAGATCAGTATAATCTTAATTTATTAGGAAATGTTGCTTCATTCTAGGATTCCTGCAGTTTAAGTACGTGTGTTATAAAGAAAGAGTTAACAATTTAGAATTCAGTTATTTTGATTACGGGTTATATCCTTAATAAAGTTTCAACAAATGTACTTAAATCACTAGCATGTTTGGATGTCCAACTAAGTTAACGTTTTATAAGCCTAATAAAGAAACTGGACTTAATGCTAATGATTTTCTAGTTTTGTTGAATAGTTTAAATAGTGATATTTGTATGATTTTACATAATTCCACTATTAAGTTAATTTACGAATTAGGAATTGCACACCTATTTGAGGATGCTGAGTTTGAGGAGGAAATTTAGTTAGTGACATTATTCTTGAAGAGGATTATATCCCCACAGGTGTTGTTGGCATTGTTTAGGATGGTATTCCTGACATTATTCAAGACACACTAAATTTAAAATAATGCTGCAATTCCTTCCATTCGGGAAATTGTTCATAAGGACAAACTCTAGCACCTCAAAGCATTAATTGCCATTCAGGAAATCCACTAAAGAGATAAAGTACATTGTTAAAATACTACGTTGTAATTCTCAAGAACATATGATTGACATTAGGATGATGGAAGTTCAACTTACATCAAGTCATAATAGTTCCACATCTCTAAAATGGATTAATGCATTAATTAAGGAAGTCTTCGAATGATACTTAAAATCATTTCTCATTGCCATAAGGTTTGAAACCTATTGATTGTAAATAGTTTTTTTATAATCAAATGGAATTGAAAAGGGTATTAAGAAAAGGTTTAAAGCATATCACTCAAAGACTTTATACGGAAAAGAATGCATTAATTGTAAAGAGACTTTCTATTCAGTTTTCATGAAAGACTCGGTAAGGTTTTATAATGGCATTAGTAGATCATTTCAATATCGTTAATGATATATTAAATTTCATTAAGTGATCACCTCGTTCGGTTTTGAGATGATGTTTAATGATGTTATATATCTTAAGTTCTGTGGGAGCATGTAATTTCTATAATATCTATGTGGTAATAAATGTTAAGTTCTGTGGGAGACAAATTTAATCTCGATAATTGCCCTAAGAATAATCTTCAGAAGATTCCTTATATCTCACCAATAGGGAGTCTAAAGTATGCTCAGGGTTATATGCATTTGTGTTGCATATATTACAGGTATCTTAGGCAGATTGTTAAGTTCAGGAGTAGACCATTTGACAGCAGCCAAATGGGTCTTACGGTATTTATGGAGAACAAAAGCGGTTACATGTTCAAGGATCAGTAGTCAAAAAGGTTTGAGATCATTTTGGTATACTGACTCTGATCATTTATTGGATGCAAAGAATGTATGAAAAATCTATATTAGGCGCCATCTACTAGAAGAGATCTAAACAGTCTCTTTTATATAATCTCTTCTGACATGGCTTTAGATTTCATATCATATTATATGACATCCAAATCATGAAATATATCTACATATTTTGTCACTATGCTGCAAATCAGGGATGGTATTAAAACACCACAAAGTTTATTTAGTGACAATAAAGTGTGCAGTTTTATATTCTAATAACAACAGGAATACGACAAAGTTTAGATATTCAGAGATCAAGTTCCTAGATTGTTGATTAATAATTCGGGGTGTATAATTGTCTAATGAGCACATCGGAACAAACCATGTAATTACGGATCCGTTGTACTAAGGAAATGTCATCCAAAAAGTTTTGTGAGCTCGCTACTCATATGGATGTCATTTCATTAAGAACATTCAGTTTTGTGGGAGTTTGTTCATTTGGGTGCTCATTTGATAGACAAAATTAAGTCTCCAGCTTAAGCTTGAGATTATTTTCTGATCAGAAATAAAGTTTTTTTGGTTCAGTTCGGCTTCACTCCGAGTTTGGTTTGTTTATGATCTCACTAAGGTTAAGGAGGATCAGTTGGAAATAGACATGTTAGATCACATTACGTGTAATTTTCATGCTACACATCCACTTCATAATCCATGTTATTCTTTTGTATTAGCACGGTGACCACTGATGGGTCGAATTGCAATTGCTGCGGCGAAGATCTTTTTGATCCCTTGCTAATATAATTGATGGACCGGATTGTTTTTGACTCATTAAAGAAATGATAGTAAGTTAAGATCTTATTTGGTTGTATGCACAACGAAATATAATTATAAAATTTAGCATATAGCCCAAGTGGGAGATTGTTGGAACTTATCCAACTAAGTTGGATCTTAATCCAACATTAGGCTTATATGCGATAAATAATTATATGGTGCTACACTGTCATATTAAAGCCCAACGTATAAGTGATCTCATTTATAAAGTTAAGTGGGCTTAAATGAGTCATATAGGTTGTGGGCCTTTATGTGTGGCGATTATTGGGATTCAATTCGTTGATGGGTCGAATTGGAAACCCTAGGTCTAAGCAGGCTAGCTTATATATATGCGGTCATGATCCCCGGAGCACACGAACAAGTTAGCTGTCTTTTCTACGCCCCGTCGCTAAGAGAGAAATCAGGAGAACGCCAAAGGATTTCTCCAACGGTTGATTCGTGTTGTTCTGGAAGATCATTCGCGAAGTTACCGTCAAGATCTCTTTCAGACTATTAGCGATGGATTCATGTACGCTTCCGCTTATCAGAGAAAGTAACGTTTTAAGGTTCAGGATGTGGTATATCTAGATCTGTATTAATTGGCTTGAATACATTAATCTAGATCTTTAGTTCTTTCATTACTGTTTAAAGTAATACTTAACATACATACACATGTGTTGCGGGTCAAGTCCGCTCAACAATGTAATTTGTATTAAATGGAAATCACGGATACAATGATTACAAGTATGTGGTTAACCACGAGGCTAGCACGACTTGGAGCACGATTTGGAGGCGAAGAATCCAAGGTTGCCGGCTGATCGTCGAAGGTCACCGACTTCAGGTAGCTGAGGCGAGCTTCTTGCGAGAATAACAACTCGTCAGAAAGGCCGGATTGGCTGTCAACCTGTAGGCTCTCCTATGCTTAAGTCAGTGGGTGACTTGTATGAAGTATGTCGGACACGTTTGGCGATCTTAAGGCAGATTGGCGTGATGTGGCGAGCTTATGAGGAAGGCACACATATATAGAGGATATCTAACCTTGAATATTGGATATAAGTTATAGATTTCAACTAACCCCCTCCTTGGTGGTTGGAGGGGGGTATTTATAGAGTTGAGAGTCGGTTGTTCGTCGTCCAATCAGCTGTCGAGTCTGCTTAGTTGGAGCACAAGTGGAGACGCGATAGGTCGGCGAGGGCGTCAGAGATATTTACGCATTAATAGGTGTCAGACGATGTCAGACACATTAATGCATTCATGGGAGACGCGATGGGCGACCATCAGTTGTCGCTCTTAACCTCTGGCATTAATGGGGGTGTAGATGGCCCTACGTCAACCTGTCAGAGATATTTACGCTAGGCCGCCCTTGGTTAGAGCCAAGCTCGATGACCGAGCTTGGTGTCTTTAGACTATCTGGCCATGCTTCCTATGAGGAGAGTATGCGACATTCTTTTGTTGACCCTGATGGTGAGCTTGTCGCTCGACGAGGCGAGCTTCCCAGTGTCGCGGCGACCTTCTGTTTGGGCTTCAAATAAATGTGCCTTTATTATCTGGGCCGGCCTTAAGGCCGTAACAATTGCCTCAGTCATTCGAGTTTGAAACAGCAAGCCCGGCTCGGCTCGGATGACGTGTCACACTCCCATTGGATGAGGACTGGTCGGCAGCATTTAATTCGAATTGACTGCCTAATCTTCTCAGGTCATAATGGCGATTCGACGACGGTTGGGATTCGAGGCGTTTGACCGCTCAGAGAATGACACGTGGCTGACGTAATCGTAGGGGGAGTCATGGCGTCAGGCTCGCCCAGATCCTACCACGTGGCCTGCCTCCGATGGCTGAGATCACCCGACTTTCCCTATAAATAGAGACGGGGGCAGCGAGAGGGAGTTTTCTCCCGAATTTTCAAAATTTTCGTGTCCCCCATTGTTGCAGAGAGCTCTCGTTGTCGACCGTCACGCCGTCATCCGTTCGTAACCGTCGGAGCTCCGTTCTTCATCCTTCTTTCTAGGTATCATCTCGATCCAACCATGGCTTCCTCTGCTTCTTCCGCTTTAAATTCATACGTTAAGAGGTGGTTCGACGAACTTGATGAAGGCGGCGCCGC
Organism: Scilla litardierei; assembly: GCA_030789695.1. NCBI lineage: Eukaryota > Viridiplantae > Streptophyta > Magnoliopsida > Asparagales > Asparagaceae > Scilla > Scilla litardierei. The sequence goes on along the minus strand of CM061132.1, from coordinate 145,491,828 downwards.
AGAATCGAAGCCGGTGGTGTCAGAGGAGCCGGCGATATCTTGGCCGGAGGAGTGGGAGGTAGACCTAGCGGTCAGGCATGCTGTCGACTCGTCGTCGTTGATCAAGAGGGATCCCAAGAAAGGAAAGGGGCCTAAATCGGCCGCCAAGGTTCCAAGCAGCAGCGAAGTCACGACCGCGGTCCCTGTGGAGATCCTGGCCCAAATATCTCAACTGTCGACCTCAGCATCCCTGAAATTTGCTCCAAGTTCATTCGGCCGCCCTACACAATTCGCCTCCCCAAATTCAACTAGCGGGTTTGCTCTCCAATGGATAATGAGGTCGTCGTCGATTATCCGACCTTCGCCCTGGGGCTCCGCTTCCCACTCCATCCCTTTCTCCTCCTCGTCCTTCACTTCCTCCAACTCTCCCTCTTCCAGTTGATGCCGAACTCCATCAGCTCGATGGTCGGCTTTCTCCTCCTCTGCTCTGCCAGCGGCATAAGTCCGACCCTGCCATTGTTCTAGTACTTCTACGAGGCTAAGCGAAAAGGGACGTACTACTACGTCAGCGCAAGGAGGGGTTGGCCTCTCGTCCTCGGTCTGCTGGGCAAAGTGAGGGACTGGAAGGAGAGGTTCGTCTTTGTCTCAATACCAGTAGACTTGGCTCTGCGGTCGAATTGGGGGACCTTGAATCCCTCAGTGAACGCCGAAGTGGTCATCGAGGGGATCGACCTGGAGAACACCAAGATCCTGGAGGAGATCCCCAGGGAGAGCACGGACTTGAAGGGCCTGGTCATGGACGAGCAGATCGCCCAGCACGTCTGGCTCGAAGGTACTTCGAGATTAGTGATCAACTTCTGATATGCTCACCCTGATCTGTCTTCTTTTTGCAGGCGCGACCATGAATCTTTTAAGAGAACACTTGATGAAGTTGGCAAGGGATGCAACGACCATGGTGCCATCGGCCAAGGTCAAGGAGCAGGTGCCCAAGGGCTCGACGAAGGTCTGACATAAGCAGAGCCAGGAGGTGGCGGCCACCGCACGGGCCGAGAAGGAGGAGCGGGGCAAGAAGCCGAGGAAGGAGCCCGCGTCAACCACTCACTTTTCCCACATGAGCAAGACGGCTTCGGGCGGGCTTGTCGACATCGGCCCAGTCGAGCCTATGACCGACCCTACGACAACTGCGTCACATGGCCTACCAATCGGCGTGGTCGCCACCATCCCCACCAGATCAATCGAACCTCCAAAACCTTCGGCGGGGCCGGCCAAGACAAGCCGGGCTGTGACAGTCGCATGCTGGCCCTTCGGGTGCCCACCGTCCAGGATGGGGAAGCCGGGCCACTCAAGCTGCGAGGCTGCACTCGCTACCTTCAAGTCGAAGAAGGAGGAGATCCTTGCCCTCTCGCCAGAGAAGATCGTCGTGCCACCCTACCTGGTGGGCCCCAGTAGTCCTTCTTCGATGAGGCCAGGGTAGCGGCTCGCCTGGTGATTGAACCGGAGGACGCGCAAAGGCACGTCTTCCACTCCCAAGCGTAGGAGCATCAATGCAATAAAATATAACCGGTGAGTACCGGGTCGGATCACAGAGACAAGTCGCTCCACATTCGCAAGTTTGATCGATAAAGAAAAATAAAGCGTGAGACAACCACCTCGCTAACGGTGGAAAAGTATCGGGAAATGTGTAGTAAATCTATCTTCCTAGCCTACGCACTAAGGGTAGAGAGCCGAATCGACGAGCAACGAGGAGGACTCGTGTGGTGTGTGTGAATGAGGTCGTGGGCGTGTGAATTCATCCCAAATATAACTCAATTGATCTCCGTCTAAGGGACGATTAATCGGAGGATGCAACATTTCATCGAACGTGTGTGGTGCAATAAGTAATGAATGAAACTCATATGAGTAATAAACAATGAGCACATTAGAGAGGGTCCACTAGGATGAGCCTCTCTTTAGATTTCCCCTTAGGGTTCCAATAAACAAACCTAACTCAAAACTTCATTCACAATTTAGAAAATGAAAATGTGCTAAATTTGAAATTCACAACCCAACAACAACAACAAGCACAACACAACCACACAAGAAAGATTCAGAAATTCATAATGAAAAGGAAGTTTTTACTCAAAACTATCATCCAATTACAACACAAAAAACTAAATCAAAATACACAAAAGAATAGGAAAATTTCACCCAAGAGTCACTCCAAGATGAGATCTTCCTCTCTCACGTGCTCCTCCAAGCTCCTAGCATCGTCAAGCTCTCCCCCATGGCCTCTAAGGTCACCAATTTTAGCTAAAGAAGAAGAATGGGGCTGAAAAATAGCCCCAAAAACACCTAAATTCGCAACCCAGCTAATTGGGTCTGCAACTGGGTCGAAACTGTGCCCAAAACAGACCCAAAACCCGCAATAAACCTCCTTAAATCGTTGCGGGTCGGGCGCACGGGCGCCTGACCCGCGGGCGCACTGCTGTTCTCTTTTTTTATATTAACAGCACAGCGGCCCGCTCAGGAGAGCGGGTCGAGGAAGTGGGCCGGCTAGCGGGCCGGCCCACATGCCTTGTTTTATTTTTTATTTTTTTTAAATTTCTTTGTTTCTAAAATCCAAGAATTGCTTCCTTGGCTTCAAAAATTCCCCAAAAATAGCTCCTAGCTCCAGAAAATTCTGGAAAAATTCCAGAAAATGCAGAAAAATCCCAGAAGTACCTGAAAAATAAAGGAAGAAAACATTAGTCCATAAAAACACATTTTATGTATAAAAAAGGAATATGCTTTAATAATTCACGATATCGCAAAAACGCACGTATCAAAGCCAATATTAACATGATATACACATAAAATGCCCATAAATAGGAGAAATATGCAATTTATATCCCGAATCACACCCCCAACTAGCTTTTTGCTAGTCCCTCGTAAAATATGCGATAAATTCAGATTAAATGGAAAACATGCACCAAACTCACGATGTCATCATGGTATACTCCAAATGGTATTTCCAAATGATTTCAAAGCCAATATACACATTGTATGAAAGTAAATAACAAACGACAGTCCACTCAATCCAATTCAAAGAAAAGTGAAGTAGCAAGCACCGTATCACATTCTTTGGGAAATATCACGATGTCAAAGTTTCCAATTTTCATAGAAATGGCCAAACAAAATAAATTTCCTCTAAGTTGTGGGAGATGAGATTGCATCACTCATGTTGCTTATTCTTTCATTTATTCATTCCTTTTTTCTTTTTCTTTTCATTTTTTTGTATCTTTTATGTTTTTGTTTTTGTTTTTGTTTTGCATTCACGCAATAATGCTATGAAATGCAAACACCGCCACCTTTGCATACAAGCGATAACGCTATATAGGCAAAGGGATGGAATGATCCCCTAAATCTCATATTTGGCGTCCTCCCCAATGTTTCATGGGGCACCCGCTACTCGATTTGATTAGAAAGAAACATTCACTTTTATCAACTCTCTTTTTCATTCTCAACACAAGCAAGCAATTCATCTACCCACTCCTAAGAAGAAAACAAAGCATACACAATTGGCCACACCCAATCCAATCAAAAACTACACCATTCATCCCAACTCATGCAATCACTTACATCAACTTTTCCCAAATTATCTCAAAGAGAGTATCACAACATCTAAAATAGTTTCATACATGACATATTAACATTTGAATCCAAATTGGAAAAGAAATTAAAACATGCCAATCAACATCGAAGAAGTTGATACCAAAATAATAATCCGAAAAAATTGCATGGCATTAAGCATGTAGGGACTACAAAGCTAGCGGCGTATGGACGAGGAGGAAAAATATGATATGCAATAAAGAGCAATGGGTGATGGCAAAATGGAGGTATCTCAAAAAAAAATTTTACGCTAACATCAAAATCCTAACAATCCTAAAGATTCTAACACTCTCCCCCAACTTAAAATAAACATTATTCTCAATGTTGGGAGAGTATTAGATCTCGGCAAAAGATTCTAGAAAAGAAAAGAAAAGCATAGGAAAGCACTAAAATAAAACATTTATTTATTTACACTATTGGAAAGAACACACAGTGGCAAAAGGCAGATCTTGAATGTATAACGGTGGTGGTAACTGTTCGATCATTTCCTTATGCTCCTCCGCGAGCATCGCCACGTCCAATGCCCTATCTCCATTGCGAGCATTAGTGGCAAGCGACACTGATGGGAATCTAGTCACACCCCAAGTGGTTTGTTTTGTTGATAATCACACCAAATGTTGTTAAATTACTAATCATACTACTTAAGTGTGTAGGTTGTGCAAAGCATACTCCGAGAAGAAGAACTTCAACCACACACATAGAAGATGAAGATGAATTTAGCTTGCAACTCCAAAGCTCAAAGAATGTGCTCAAGCTAAAGATAAAGATGAGCTCAAATTCAAGCGAAGCATATGCAACAAGATCTAGCTCAACCATAGCTTCAAGTTCTTCATAGAGTCTAGTGTGTGAGTTGGTTTTCATTTTCTTAGGATTATGTCAAAGCCAAGAAGAATTTGCACACACACAAAATGATTTTCTAAAATGTTTTTAAAACTCATTTTAAACTTATTTGAGAGCATACTTTTCATAGAAGCTAAGTTTCAACTTGTAGTCAACTACAAACACCCAGTAGTTTACTACACTGATATCTGTATTCTACCTGAAAAGATACTCTAGTAGTCGGCTACCAAAGTTAGGGAGTCGACTACCAGTTATAGCAGATTTTCTCATAAACACTCTGGGAGTCGACTACCAAAAGTTAGGGAGTCGACTACCAGCTGTGCGACCAGAATTCCTTGATTCACTCTCTCATTTATTCATTGCTTGATTTTTGGTCAAAAGTCAAACTTGATTTGAATCATTTTGAATTCTCATTTGGCTCTATAAATAGAGACCCTATGAGAACATTTTTCTCACCAATTCACTCTTGAGCAAAATTCTTATTCTCTCAAAAGATCTCAATGTTCTCATTGCTATCAAAGTTCTTCATAGCCAAAACGGTTTTTCAATTTCTGCTCTTATTGCTTATATTCTTTTATAATTCTTTTTAAGATCATTATTATTATTTGGCTATTGCAAATTGGTTTTCAAAATCCTTCTCTTTGATTTTTATATTCTCAAAGGATTTTTGAAACATCTAGATCCTAGATCACATTGAATAATTTCATATTCTTTGTGTGATCTAAGAACACATCTAGACTCTAGATCACATTGAATAAATTCATATTCTTTGTGTGATCTACGAACGAGTTAAATTCTTTTAGCCACGTTAAGCACAATTTCAAATTTAATCTTGGCTATAGAATTATTGGGTGTAAAAACCAATCTCCACTAATTCATTGTGGTGTATTGGATTTGATTTTACTTGTAGTCCCTTGGTGATAAGGGTGGTTGTAAATCCTTGTTGTAGGCAAGGTGTTTGTGAAAAGTCCTCGGATTGTGAGGTAAGATAAAGTCCTCGGGTTGTGAGGCACGGGTAAAATCCTAGACAAGTCTAGGTGGTCGAAAATCCTAGTTGAGGCTAGGTATTTGTATTGCTAAGGCAATAGTGGAAATCTCGTACCGGATTGGTCGGGGACTAGACGTACCCAGGGTTGTGGGGAACCAGGATAAAAATCCTTGTGTTTGCGTTTGATTCTCTCTGTGATTGTTTATCTATACTTTGTTTATCTTAATTCATTGAGTATTATATTTATAACTCATCCATAATATATTGCAAGATCAATTTCTGTTTCTGCTTCTCTCTTATACTTCTGTGCAATCTTATATATCTTCATTAAGTATTTATTTAACTGAGTTGTGCTTAATTTCCCTCTGGGAGTCGACTACTGTTCTTAGGGAGTCGACTACCAAAAGAGTTTTATCTCTACCTTATTTTGAAGATTAATTAAGTTGATTAAGAACCAAGCGTAGATCACTCTACTTGGTTTCTTAGGCAACATTAGAAGGCTTTGAATTGTGCTAATCTATCAAGAACGAAAAAGTTTATTTTATACAACACTATTCAACCCCCCTTCTAGTGTTGTTTGCCATCCACATGATCCAACACTTGGTATCAAAGCGAGATTATAGATGGCGTCAACCAATCATTACCCCGAAGGACAATCTTCCACCAGACCGCCACTTATCAACGGATCAAATTATGGATCTTGGAAGAATCGGATGCGAATGTACATTCTCTCTATCTCCTATGATCTATGGAAGATAGTGAAGAGTCCTTATAAAGAACCCACTCTTGAGGAAGAAAAGTGGACCGAGACGGAGAAGGACAAAGTGTCTCTAAATGCCAAGGCGGTGTCCACTCTATATTGTGGCCTTGACACAACGGAGTACAACCACATCTCCATGGCTACCTCCGCGCACCAAATATGGAAACTTCTTGAGGTAACACATGAAGGTAACCAAAAAGTTAAATCTTCCAAATCTTCTCTTTATGCTGGCAGGTATGAAAAATTTATGACGGAGAAAGATTTATGATGGAGAAAGACGAGAACATAACGGAGATGTACACGAGATTTACGGAGATCGTCAACACCCTTGCGGGATTGGGAAAGAAGCACACACAAGAGGATCACGTATGCAAGATCCTTAGATCCCTCACTCCCGAATGGCAATCCAAAGTGTCGGCCATTGAAGAAGGCAACGACACTTCAAAGCTAACCTTGGAGGAGCTCATCGGCAATCTAATGGCGTATGAACTCCAACTGCAAGAGCGAAAGACCAAGGTACACAGTGAAAAGAAGAAGAACCTTGCATTCAAAGCAACATCGGATACGGAGGAGTCCGAGAATGAAGTCAAAGATGAGATGGAGAAACAAATGGCACTCATCTTCAAAGGATACAAGAAAATCCTAAAAGCATGTAAGTCCTACAACCGTAAGTTCAATTCCACTAATGATGTTATTTGTTATGAATGTAACATGCCAGGCCACATGAAGAATGAATGCCCTCTAAAGAAAATCAGAGATAAGAGAACAAAGTCATACAAAGGAAAAAGGCCAAATAGAAAAGCTTTTGGGGCTTGGGATAGAAGCGATGATGAAGAGGATTCTGATAGCTCATCATCATCCGAAAATGAAGGAAAAGCAAGCAAAATGAACGAGCGGAACTACATGTGCTTCATGGCACGGGAAGACCCCAAGGTAAATTCCTACCATAACTCTAGTGATAGCGATAGTAGTGATGATGATGAACTTGATTATGAGGAGGAATTTCATAAAATTTATGCATTATATGACGTCCAACTCAAAGGCTTCTAACTCTCAAACAGATGCATAAATTTTGTGGTTCTAATCCTACTAATCAAGAGCTAGAAAAGATTAAAGAAGAGAACCTAAAATTGATTAGCAACAATAAGGATTTAATTGAAAAGAATAGGTTGCTCAATGTAGAACTCAAAGACCTAGGAAATAGGTTTAGAGACTTAGCAAAGAACATGACCGCCATTAAGGCAAAGCATGAGGACTTGGTTAATAATGTTACTAGGTTCAATAAAGGTAAAGAAAAGTTAGATAGCTTGATTAGATCGCAAAGACCCCAATCTAGCAAACATGGCTTAGGTTATAATATGACCAATCAAAATGCTAGGATCTCTCATCATCAAGCTAAAGTTCCTAAAACTGAAAATGGATATGTCAAAATTTGGATTCCCAAAATTGGAACCGTCCAAATGAAAGACAATTACGTTTCTAGTTTTCTGAACAATATTCATTTTTGTAGAGATTATAGATTTACTTATGGGAAATCTCAACCCAAATGGGTTTGGTTCCCTCTTGGTTGATGATTACATTATTATGTATAACTAATCCCACGGACCCACAAAGAAATGGTACCAAAATTATTTGTTTGATTTTCAAGTACCAAAACTGTAAGGGATTAGTAGAAGAGCTCCAAATGAATCTCTAAATCCATGCATATATTAAGGGGGAGACACAACTTCAATGATGCAAACTTTGAGGAGGAGCCTATGAAATTTTTTCTTCACTTGGTATGTATACTATTATATCTTTTTGTGATGACAAGGGGGAGAAAAAGTGACAACAAGCAAGCAAAAACATGAATGAATAATAACTGCATCTAAGCAGGGGGAGTAAGTACACTTACTCATTGTTTTTATAATCATATTATTCATTTGTTTTTCATTTGGGTGTCATCATCAAAAAGGGGGAGAGTGATGGGAATCTAGTCCCACCCCAAGTGGTTTGTTTTGTTGATGATCACACCAAATGTTGTTAAATTACTAATCATAATTCTTAAGTGTGTAGGTTGTGCAAAGCATACTCCGAGAAGAAGAACTTCGACCACACACATAGAAGATGAAGATGAATTTAGCTCGCAACTCCAAAGCTCAAAGAATGTGCTCAAGCTAAAGCTAAAGAGGAGCTCAAATTCAAGCAAAGCATATGCAACAAGATCTAGCTCAACCATAGCTTCAAGTTCTTCATAGAGTCTAGTGTGTGAGTTGGTTTTCATTTTCTTAGGATTATGTCAAAGCCAAGAAGAATTTGCACACACACAAAATGATTTTCTAAAATGTTTTTAAAACTCATTTTAAACTTATTTGAGAGCATACTTTTCATAGAAGCTAAGTTTCAACTTGTAGTCAACTACAAACACCCAGTAGTTCACTACACTGATTTCTGTCTTCTACCTGAAAAGATACTCTGGTAGTCGGCTACCAAAGTTAGGGAGTCGGCTACCAAAGTTAGGGAGTCGACTACCAGTTATAGCAGATTTTCTCATAAACACTCTGGGAGTCGACGACCAAAGTTAGGGTGTCGACTACCAGCTGTGCGACCAGAATTCTTTGATTCACTCTCTCATTTATTCATTGCTTGATTTTTGGTCAAAAGTCAAACTTGATTTGAATCATTTTGAATTCTCCTTTGGCTCTATAAATAGAGACCCTATGAGAACATTTTTCTCACCAATTCACTCTTGAGCAAAATTCTTATTCTCTCAAAAGATCTCATCGTTCTCATTGCTCTCAAAGTTCTTCATAGCCAAAACGGTTTTTCAATTTCTGATCTTATTGCTTATATTCTTTTATAATTCTTTTTAAGATCATTATTATTATTTGGCTATTGCAAATTGGTTTTCAAAATCCTTCTCTTTGATTTTTATACTCTCAAAGGATTTTTGAAACATCTAGATCCTAGATCACATTGAATAATTTCATATTCTTTGTGTGATCTAAGAACACATCTAGATTCTAGATCACATTGAATAAATTCATATTCTTTGTGTGATCTACGAACGAGTTAAATTCGTTTAGCCACGTTAAGCACAATTTCAAATTTAATCTTGGTTATAGAATTATTGGGTGTAAAAACCAATCTCCACTAATTCATTGTGGTGTATTGGATTTGATTTTACTTGTAGTCCCTTGGTGATAATGGTGGTTGTAAATCCTTGTTGTAGGCAAGGTGTTTGTGAAAAGTCCTCGGATTGTGAGGCAAGGTAAAGTCCTCGGGTTGTGAGGCAAGGGTAAAATCCTAGACAAGTCTAGGTGGTCGAAAATCCTAGTTGAGGCTAGGTATTTGTATTGCTAAGGCAATAGTGGAAATCTCGTACCGGATTGGTCGGGGACTGGACGTACCCAGGGTTGTGTGGAACCAGGATAAAAATCCTTGTGTTTGCGTTTGATTCTCTCTGTGATTGTTTATCTATACTTTGTTTATCTTGATTCATTGAGTATTATATTTATAACTCATCCATAATATATTGCAAGATCAATTTCTGTTTCTGCTTCTCTCTTATATTTCTGTGCAATCTTATATATCTTCATTAAGTATTTATTTAACTGAGTTGTGCTTAATTTCCCTCTGGGAGTCGACTACTGTTCTTAGGGAGTCGACTACCAGAAGAGTTTTATCTCTAACTTATTTTGAAGATTAATTAAGTTGATTAAGAACCAAGCGTAGATCACTCTACTTGGTTTCTTAGGTAACATTAGAAGGCTTTGAATTGTGCTAATCTATCAAGAACGAAAAAGTTTATTTTATACAACACTATTCAACCCCCCCTTCTAGTGTTGTTTGCCATCCACAGGATCCAACAGACACAACCCCGAGCATCTCCTTATGATGTGTTCCTGCCAAATGGAGGAGATAGGTCGAGTCAAAAATAATTGGACGAGAGCGCTCGTCCAAGTGAAAAGCTTGCTAAAATGGGTCGTCAAAATGAATAAATGAATTTACGATCAAATGACGACAATCCGAATCATTATGATATGGAATTAAATAATTTGATTCGGAGGTGGAGGAAAAAGAAAAATGGGAACTTCCCTGAGATATGATGCTAGGCTCGGGATGATGCATGGCCTTAAGAGGAGGTGGAAGTGGCTGCAGAGAGAAAACCGGAGTAAGAGGGAGCTCGGGCTCAATATATACCATGTCCAATTCCCTTCACTATCCTCTTCCTCGACGTCAACATCAACAATCTCTGCGGCACTCCCCACAATTGGTAACTGCTCCTGACAAATCTCATCGATGACTGGCAAGTGCTCATCCTGAGGCGAGGAAAGTGACATCTGTGACAGGACTGGAGGTAGACTTGTCTCGGGCAAATCCAAGCACGCATCATCCTCGTCATCTCAGAAATAGTTCATCTCAGTCGTCCTCCCTAAGTACTCAACCGCCTCAACCTGTGAAGCTAACTCTGAAGTGGATTGTGGCTCAGGCTCCATGGTGTCCTCAATCTGCTCTTGGCCATTATGCACATCCGCTTCATCCTCAACCTCAAAGTGAAAATGCATCGTGTCACTGTCATGGTCGACACACACTCCATCATCCATCTCCTCTGACTCCTCAAAATATGGACATTCAGCTTCCTCTACTTGGCTCCAATGTGCCCCATCATCATGTTTTGCTTGTTCCTCCGTAGGGCCGTAATGGAATGAGCCCTCAGCTGGCTCCTCAGGCTGGTCCTGGACCTGCTGGACTGTCTCCTCATACTATGCAAGGTCCCTCAGGTAACACCATGAATCCTCGGTCGAATAATCAAAGAACTCCCCACCACTGCTCATCTGCACGAAATCACGCCCAGATGGAGATAATCCCGTATAAAATATCTACAGGAGATAATCCTCGTGGAAACAATGGTGTGGGCACACAAGCACCAAATCATTGAACCTCCGCCAAACCTGATGGTAGGCCTCCCACTCAGCTTGGATAAAGCTCGCTATATGCTGCTCTATGGCCTGTCGCCCCTGTACCTGCTCCAAGAAAGTAGGCAAAAACACTCGGAAAAAATCTGCTTGAAATGACAACCAAGTAAATGTGAGTCGAGAGACAATGAATCAAACCACAATCTAGCATCATCTTGTAAATAAGAGGGAAAAAATCTAAAGTATATGCAATCATCACAAATGTTCCCATCAAGACAAGAATTCATCCATTCTTCGAATTTTTTAATATGTAAATGAGGGTTCTCCCACTCCGAGCCATGAAAGTATGGCGGAAGTGGAATATCCTCCAAATTAACGTCGGAAAAATCTGAAGATGATGTCATTTTGTTGTTAAAAATTTTTTCTCAAGAAAATGAAAATAAACAACCAAACAACTTAATAAGTGGAAAATAAATAAAATGTAAAGACACAACACTAAGAGATAGAAGTATCACACTAAAACTTTCAAAATTAATCAAAAAATGCAAGTAGTTGAAATCGTTGTGCCCGGCAACGGTGCCAATTGGTTGAACTGGAGGACGCGCAAAGGCACGCCTTCCACTCCCTAGCGTAGGAGCGTCAATGCAATAAAATATAACTGGTGAGTACCGGGTCGGATCACATGGACAAGTCATTCTACATTCGCAAGTTTGATCGATAAAGAAAAATAAAGCGTGAGACAACCACCTCACTAACGGTGGAAAAGTGAAAATTTGTAGTGAATCTATCTTCCTAGCCTACGCACTAAGGGTGGAGAGCTGAATCGACGAGCAACAAGGAGGACTCGTGTAGTGTGTGTGAATGAGGCCGTGGGCGTGGGAATTCATCCCAAATATAACTCAATTGATCTCTCGGCTAAGGGACGATCAATCGGAGGATGCGACATTTCATCGAAGGTGTGGAGTGCAATAAGTAATGAATGAAACTCATATGAGTAATAAACAATGAGCACATTAGAGAGGGTCCACTAGGATGAGCCTCTCTTTGGATTTCCCCTTAGGGTTCCAATAAACAAACCTAACTCAAAACTTCATCCACAATTTAGAAAATGAAAATGTGCTAGAGATGAAATTCACAGCCCAACAACAACAAGCACAACACAACCACACAAGAAAGATTCAGAAATTCATAATGAAAAAGAGAAGTTTTTACTCAAAACTATCATCCAATTACAATACAAAAAACTAAATCAAGATACACAAGAGAATAGGAAAATTTCACCCAAGTGTCACTCCAAGATGATATCTTCCCCTCTCACGTGCTCCTCCAAGCTCCTAGCATCATCAAGCTCTCCCCAATGGCCTCAAAAGTCACCAATTTCAGCTAAGGAAGAAGAATGGGGATGAAAAATAGCCCCAAAACATCGATATTCGCAACCCAGCTAATCGGGTCTGCAACTGGGTCGAAACTATGCCCAAAACAGACCCAAAACCCACAATAAACCTCCTTAAGTCGTTGCGGGTCGAGCGCACGGGCGCCCAACCCGCGGGCGCACTGCTGTTCTCTCTATCTTTTTTATATTAACAGCACAGCAGCCCGCTCAGGAGAGCAGGCCGGCCCATAGGCCTTTTTTATTATTTATTTTTTTAATTTTCTTTGTTTCTAAAATCCCAGAATTGCTTCCTTGGCTTCAAAAATTCCCCAAAAATAGCTCCTAACTCTAGAAAATTCTGGAAAAATTTCAGAAAATCTAGAAAAATTCCAGAAGTACCTGAAAAATAAGGGAAGCAAAAATTAGTTCTAAAAAACAAATTTTATGTATAAAAAAGGAATATGCTTTAATAATTTACCATATCACAAAAACGCACGTATCAAAACCAATATTAACATGATATACACATAAAATGCCCATAAATAGGGGGAAATATGCAATTTATATCCCAAATCACCTGGCAGAGAACATCACTCTACCGAGGGACCAAGAGTCACTGGCGAACGTCGACGCCGAGTGGCTCTGCGACACGGCCGTCTGGCATAGTATGCAGGTTCGTCATTCTTCTTATCCAAAATACCGATCTTCTTTCTCTTTTGATGTGCTTACGACTTTGGTTCTTTCTATAGACATTCGCCGCACTGGTGTCACTCTAGCGACACACGTCGGTGGTGAACAGGGCCAAGCCACTCTCGGGAGGATGGCTGCCGAGCTCAAGGGGGCCAAGGCAAAGCTGAAGGCCGTCACCGACTAGTTGATGAAGGTCCGGGGGTTCTATGCGACCCAGAAGGAGTCATTCGTCGAGCTAAAGAAGGTCGCGGAGAAGACGAAGAAGAGGGCCAGGGACAAGGAGTCCCGGAGGTTCGCCGCTGAGAACATCCTGGCCATAGAGAAGGAAGCGACCATGAAGAAGATCGTCGACCTTGAGCGACGGGTCACCGACCTTGAGAAGGTCGATCTGGACAAGGTCAAGGTTGAGGTCGTCCGCCAATATCAGGTCAAGGAGTTCGTCCCTGCCCTGATAGACATGAGGGCCGAGGGCTTCAACGAGTGTCAGGAGTTAGTCCCACATATGATATGATGAGAAGGGGAGGGGTCAGCTGCCTATATAAATAGGGGCCTACTCTTTCCTTGAAAACTCGCACCAAGTCTCAAAATCCGATAAGCTCCCAATAGTTTGGAGCACGCTCGGATTAATACTTAAATAAATTATTCCATCTCTCCCTAATTCTTCCTTACTCCTTATCGGGCTCTAGCAAAGCTACGAAGGAGTTTGGGTTGGATCCAAAGTCTTGATGGAGGATTCACTCAAGGTGAAATCTTCTTCGGCGCATAGTTGGCTCGGCGACAAGGGTGTTGCTCGCCTCGAGATGCGATGCGGTTCAAGAAGCGGTTCGGCTCGGGATGCGGTTCGGCTTGGGAGAAGCGACAAGTGGGGCCAAAGAAATGTTGCTAAAAACGACGCTTCTTATTCTGTGGAAACAAACTAAAAGGTATGTAGTTTAAATATTCATGCATTTGTAATTGCAAATGTTAGGTAGATCTATCCTTAGGGGTTGGTCGGCCCCAACCTCGGGATAGTAGAGATCTTGGCTACGTTGTTCTCTTTAGGTCAAGATTTAAAATAGTTTTAAATCTATTTTTCCGCTGCTATTTTCTTTTCATCGTCCGACCGACTTAGGCCGGACGTCGATTTTATGGATCTAAGGAACCAGAAAACCCAATAGTTGGAGTGGACAAGGGGGATATATGCTATCTGCGTTTGGGACATTATGGCCATAATTTCTGCAGAGACCGCAGTCGTAACTTCGCTGCCCCCTGAAACCCTGACGGCCGACTTATGCCCTTTTCCTTTCTTTGGGTCCCTTTTGACTGACGACGTCGAGACAACGGCAAGCTCGACGGTGGGGTCATACTCCCACTCATCCGACCAAGACACTGCCTGCTCCTCCGATTCTACAGCGCCGCCACCCTCAAAGTCGTCGAACCACCCCTCGACGTAGGAATTGGAAGCAGAAGAAGGAGATGAAGCCATTGGATGGATCGAGAGAATACCTAGAAAGCAAGAAGATGAACGGAGCTCCGATGACAACAGACGAACGACAGTGTGACAAACGACAGCGAGAGCTCTCAGTAATGACGGAGGGAAGCGAAAATTTTGAAAATAAGTGCAGAAAGCTCCCTCTCGCTACCCCCACAATCTCTATTTATAAGGGGAATTGGTTGATCTCAGCCGTCGGAGATGGGCCACGTGTCAAGATCTGGGCGAGGTTGGCGCCTCAACTTCCCCCCCACGATCACATCAGCCACGCATCATGTTTTGAACGGTTGATCGCCTCGATCCTCCCCCGTCGCCGAATCACCATGATGACCTAAGAGATTTGACGGTCAATTCGAATTAAATGCCGTCGACCAGCCCTCATCCAATTGGAGAATGACACGTCATCCGAGCTGAGCTGGGCTTGCCATTTCGAACTCGAATGACGGGGACAATTGTTACGGCCTTAAGGCCGGTCCAGAGAATAAAGGCCCATATATTCAAAGCCCAAGCAAACATCTCTTTGACCATCCTGAATGAGAAAAAACCGAACAGAAGATCGCCCCGACACTGGGAAGCTCGCCAACAGAATCAAGAGAATGGCTCGTTAGCTGATCAAGCAGGAAGCTTGACAGCCTAGCATGGAAGAAGCTCGCATACTCTCCAAACAAGAAGCACAGCCAGAGAGTCGGGGATGCCAAGCTCGGACGCCGAGCTTGGCTCTCCCTAAGGGCGACCTAGCACAAATATCTCGGACATGGTGACATAGGGCCACCTACGCCTCCAATTAATGCCAGAGGTTAAGAACGAAAACTGATGGTCGTCCGTCGCGTCTCCCATTATTGCATTAATATCTCTGATACCTTCTCACATCCATTAATGCATAAATATCTCTGACACCCTCGCCGACCTATCGCGTCCACACTTGTGCTCCAGCTAAGTAGAAGCGACATGTGATTGGACATCGATCAATCGACTCTCAACACTATAAATACCCCCCCTTCAGCAACCAAGGAGGGGGTTGATTAGTTGAAATCTAGAACTCATATTCAATACTCAAGGTCGGATATTCTCCATATATCTGTGCCTTCCTCATAAGCTCGACACGCAAAGCCGATCTACTTTAAGATCGTCAAGCGTGTCCGACCCACTCTTTAAAAATCATCCACTGACTTAATCATCGGATGGGCTATGGGTTGACAGCCAACCAAGCCTTTCTGAAGAGTTGTTCTTCTCGTAGGAAGCTCGCCTCACCTACCAGCGGTCGGCGACCTTCGACGACCAATAGGCGACCTTGGACCCTTCGCCTACAAAGCGTGTTCCAAGACATGTTAACCTCGTCAACATCCCCACAACTTGTAATCATTGTACCAATGATTCCCCTAATATACAAATTCTATTATTGGATGGACTTGACCTGCAACACCGGTATTAAGACTTCTGCTACCTTGTATGGCCTTTCCCATTTGACGGCCGGCTTTCCATGTCGGCCCCTCCCATTTGGCCATTCAGTATGGAGTTCAACATTATTGTTGAAGTAAGTCACCAACCATAAAATCTACCAATGACCATATTAACTACATTTAAAACATTAACGATCTGTACAAAAAATTAATTTTTTTTGAAAAAATAAGATATGTTCGCAACATATTTGAACTTTGTATAACTTAAAACTCAAATGATTTCAAAGTTTTACCTATGTAACCCGTCAGACACAGCTTAATCACATTTTATGGCAAATTCTGAAATGCCAATTCTACCCCCAAGTTTCCATGAATAAAACATATCGGTCATATGAATTTTCACATAAATGTTATTAAAATATCCGATGACACGTTGAACGGAAAATTTTGGATGATCAGTCAACTTTTATATGAGGACCAGTGACCACACTGACCAGACATCGATCGTCAACTTTTAGGGTGTGTTTGGATTGAAAGAAAATGTATGAAAGAAAAGTGAAATGAAAAGGAAAAGGAAAGAAAAGTGAAATGAAAATGAAATGAGATTCTTTTTCATGTTTGGTTACCAAAGAAAATTTTGAAGAAAGTTGAAAGGAAAATGAGGAAATTTCTTCCATTATGTTATTAATTCAAAATGAAAAAAATTAGGAGGTGTTTTTGCTAAATGGTTTAAGAGGTGTATTTGCTAACTTTATAAATAATTTGCTTAAAAAATTTAAGAGTGTTATAAACGGGCTTCTTGGTGGGCCTACCCGTTAGTGGGTATCCACCCATTATGTAACCCTACCACTATAAATATAGGGCTATGGTCTCCATAGCCGCCAAGTTTACAACACGTTATCAGCACGCTCAAAGCTAAGCCGAACCCCTGCCGACGGACGGACGCGACGCGAACGGGCTTCCTTCACCGAACGTCGCTAGATCCGGCGGGTAGGATCTAGAGGTAACTTTCTCCCTAGATCTAAAAATTTTGTATATGCGCATATGTGGTGATTTAATTCTTTTTGGCTCAATCGATCAAAAACACCGTTTTTATCGCTAAAAATCACCCTTTTTCAATTAAAAAACGAATTTTTGGAAGAAAAATTGGGTTTTTTCCACTAAAAATCGGATTTTTACCCGTTGTTTTTCCCCAAAAATCACCCAAACCCGAAATAGGGTTCACCCTCGCCCCCCCCCGTCGCCGGCAGCGGCGGGGGCCTTCCCGCCGTCGCTGCGGCGGCGGGAACCCCCCGCCACTACAGGCGGGGATTTCCCCGCCGCCTGCAGCGGCGGGCAACCCCCGCCGCCGCCGGCGGGGACAACCCCCGCCGCGGCAGGCGGGGGCTCCCCGCCGCCTGCAGCGGCGGGGCACCCCCGCCGCCGCCGGCGGGGGCAACCCCCGCCGCCTGCAGCGGCGGGGCACCCCCCCGCCGCCGCAGGCGGGGGCTCCCCGCCGCCTGCAGCGGCGGGCAACCCCCGCCGCCGCAGGCGGGGGCTCCCCGCCGCCGGCAGCGGCGGGCAACCCCCCCTCCCCGCCGCCTGTTGCGGCAAACGGGCCCGCCCGCCAGTAGCGGGTACGGGCCCGGCGTGCGTACCCCAAAACCCTAACTAGGGTTTCTGACCCAGAATTTTTTTTCAAATTTTCAAAATTTTTTCAGATTTAATTGCGATTCTTTTTCGTTATAATCTGGACCAAATTGCATGTGATTTTTACTCATCGCAAATTATATTTGGATTTATGATTTTCTTTAAAAAACGTTTAAAAATTAAGAAGATCCTGCGACCGCTCTGCCGTTAGTCAACTAACCTAACGGTGCATGACGTTGCCTAGTGGTCCAATAATTTTTAAACGATAGATTTCATTTTCCATTATAAACTGCCTGGGATGAATAAATAAATTGCCTGCGATGTATAAATTGCCTGTGATGATGCCTGCTGCATTATAACTGCCTGCGACGAATGGTTAATATTTGCTGTGGTTTTGGATCGGCTAGTTTATCACCATTTTTATTTTTCATGCATTATTTTCTTTTTGAGAGAAAAATGTAGTGAGGATAATTTTGTAAAATTACAAGCCCGGCGGACGCCTCAAGAAGATGAAGGACTATTCCAGAAGAATAGGGGCCCCACGGGGGTTCCCGAGTTGTATTTTCTTTCTTTTTGGGACTGTAAAGGACTGTAATTATTTATGGTGATTAGCCGATCCACGCAGCAAATATTTATGTCTGATGTGCTTGATTATTTATTTTTCCGCAAAATATCTAATTAATGCTATCTTTTTACATGCTAGAGTGATAAATGGCCAAAATTGCGAGCGTCGATTTCGACGTTTTGGATGCTTCAGGAAAGAATTACCTAAGCTGGCAGCTGGATATAAAATTCCATCTGCGAGCACAGGGATTGAGTCACGCCATCGCCTTAGGCGATAAGGTTTCTGATATAGATAAAGCGAAAGCAATTATCTATATCAGACACCATATCGATCGGACCCTGAAGGCCGAGTACCTAACGGTGGAAGACTCGTATGAGTTGTGGACCGCCCTCGAGGACAGGTATAAACATCAAAGGGATGTTATCCTACCTCGAGCGCGATATGAATGGGAGAACCTCCGTCTCCAAGACTTCAAGTCTATTGCCGAGTACAACTCGGCACTTTTCAGCATCACCTCACGCCTGAAGTTGTGTGGTGAAAAGGTGACGGAGGAACGCATGTTAGAGAAGACGTATACATCATTCCATGAGAAGGATGTCATACTGATGCAACAGTATCATGAACGAAAGTTCACAAAATACTCTGAGCTTCTCTCATGCCTTCTAATGGCAGAGCAGAATCGTGACCTCCTTCTGGCCACCCACAACTCACGCCCTACCGGCACTGCTCCTGCGCCTGAAGCGCACCACAGCTCCTTCCAGAAGAAAAGGGGCAACTTCAAAGGCAAACCCCAGAAGGGCAAAACCATGAAGAAGCAGGCTCGAGGACCCCCTCCAAGAAACAACCAAGAGGGGAAGAAGAAAAATGTGTGGAAGAGAAAAGACGACGGGCAGACTTCTGCCCCCAGAAAGGACTGGGAAGATAAATGCCACAGGTGTGGCATGACTGGACACTGGTCCAGAAATTGTCGTACTCCACGCCACCTTCAGGAGTTGTACAAAGCAAGCCAGAAGCAAGCTGAGACAAACCTGGCGGTTCAAGAAAACCTGGCACCAATCAGGTTCATCGCCGAGGACTTCTCCAACGATGACCTGCTCGACTGAGGACATTTATCTACTTTATATGCATTGTAGTTTTTTCCTTTTGAGAAACAATTTATTTGCTTATCTCTGGCATGTTTTAGTACTTTTTCAGACATCAACTTAATTTTCGTAGTATATGTAGGGGTTTTCAAGGTCCCTTAGAGCTAATTTATTACTATTCGTCCTAAGTCGGACGAACAAAATAAATAAAACAGCGGAAGAAATAATTTATTAAACTATTTAATAAACAAAGCCCTAAGGAAAAGTTCCCTAAGCCAGGAAATCTACTGACTCGAGTTGGGTCCGACCAACTCGAGAAAGTTCTAACTACTGATTAAACTAATTGCATATAAAATTGACTCACCCGGAATCTTGCCCTGGAGCAGGCAAGATGTTCCGCACCGTCTTGCGCTCATTGATCTGAGCCGTCTTCCGAGCCGTGTTGCGTCGCTCCTCGCCGCAGACTGGATCAGCTCCCGTAGCGCACTTCCGAGCCATGTTGCGTCGCACCTCGCCGCAGACTGGATCAGCTCCCATAGCGCACCTTGCCTCCGAAGCCATCACAAGCCGTAGAAGATTTCACTTGAGTAAACCCGCGTCGTAGACTTCCGAATCAGATTCGGACCTCCTCGTTGTCTTGCTAGGACTCGGTTGGAGGACAGGAAAATTTATAGAGGAAGAGAATAAATTTAGTCTAGATTAAGTTTGCTCAAAATATTCGTGAGCTCCTTAATCAGAGACTTGGTGCAAGAAACAAAGAGGGGAGTGCCCACCTATTTATATAGGAGGCCGGCTCCCCTTCTTTTGTCATGAGCAATGTGGGACTTATTGTAGGAAGAGGGATTTGGATTAATTCAATTTGGGTTAGTTTGGCTTACACAAAGCCTCAACCTTCAACCAATTAATCCTCACTCATCGTTGAGCTCTAGAGACGATACAAGTTATCATTTCGAAGAGCTAGTGATGGTGAACGCGTAGGAACAAACGGCGACGAGATCCGAGTTCGTTTGACCCTTCAAACAATTGCTCAAAGTTGAGCAAAAACCCAATTTCGTAGCCGTCAAGGGTTTCCACGAAAAAACCCTAAAATAACTTAAGTGGCGGGCGACCCGCTAAGCTTAGCGGGCGCGCCCGCCTAAGGCTACTGGGCGCGCCCGCTAGGGCACGCCCGCGCGGGCTCAGCCCGCTGTCACCAGCGGGCTGCGCCCGCTGCATGCAGCGGGCGGGCCCGCTGGGGCAGCGGGCTGCGCCCGCTGCACCCAGCGGGCGGGCCCGCTGCAACAGCGGGCGGTGCCCGCTGCACCCAGCGGGCGGGCCCGCTGGGTCAGCGGGCCCCGCCCGTTTTGCCAAGTGGGTTTTATCCCACTTCCTCTTGCGCCTTTTTCGCGTTTCTGGGCTCATCCGAGCTCCGATTCCTACACGGTTTGATCCTCTGGATTTCATACGAAATTTCCTCCATTCCCAAATGCTTCAAGTTCACAACCAACTTGTGAATTTAGTATTCTCTTTACATCTAATGATATCCTCTATACATTCTATCTGTTACTACGACGTGAATGTTACTCGGTGTGAGACCCTACAGCCTGACCCTTACTACAGGTCGAGACTCGAAGTCTCAAGACGACAGTGACCACTAGCAGTAGGTGTCGTCCCTGTTTCGGGATCATCGATTACGTGATTGGTTCGTTTAGGCAAAAGTGCCGACGAAATCACTCTGACTGTGACTGTGATAATTTCCGCAGTTTTAGTCCCTTCGTCATAACTATGTCACTCGGCTAGTCTAGGGTATGGTATGCTATCAACCCCATTGGCTAGCAGTGGTCAGTATACATCGGTCTCTGGTACATACAGGTTGTACAAGTTACAACATACCTTGGCCAAGGTTTTACCGAGAGCCGTACCGACCTGTGACACTAACTTCCCATTAACGGAAGAGACGAATCCTCTGTTGATCACTACTTAGCTCATATGTTTCGAGTGTCACCCAGCCTAAGATCTTTCATCAGGCCTAGCCTCGAAGTTAGATCTTTAGACCTAAGTGACACTGTCCACACATAGCTTCATACAATGATCTCAAGTCCTAAGGACCAACTTACCTATTATCACTTAGAGTTATTAATGATAGTTTAGTTAATGTATAACCATTTAATAACTCCCTGTTTTGGTCGTTCAGTGAACTCAGCTTCTACTGAGCACCTGCATCCTGTTTTCGACTTCACCAAGTCGCTTGGTTATGAGACCAACCAGACAGGGACGCAATGGTCTGTCTGATGTGTTGATATCCCTTATCTCGACACATCTATGACCATGAACACTTTTAAGATTCAAGCTATTAGAGGTCAGACATTTCTCATAATCGTAATCTACATTTCGAAACATGTGTGACCTAACTCTGAATCCAAGGGAATAATCTGAGCAATGAACAACTCAGATAATACTTTACCAGAAAGAACACTTTCATTTATTGAACAAGATGTTTCATTATGATAAATAGCCACGAGGGCATACATTTCTCTACATCTCCCACTTGCACTCAGGCCTATTTATTTTGGTATCTCATACCATATTTACACGCTAGTTTTTCTAAACGATCACGTGCCAGTGCCTTCGTGAATGGATCTGCTAAGTTGTCTTCCGAAGAGACTCTAAGGAGTTCTATATCTTTCCTCTGCTCTATCTCCCGAATCAGGTGATACTTGCGAAGAATGTGTCTGGATCTCTTGTGGAATCTGGGTTCTTGAACCAGGCTTATGGCTGCATTGTTGTCGCAATACAACGGTATTGGACTTTCAACGGCAGGAACCATCCCGAGCTGGTTAATGAACTTCTTCATCCAGACTGCTTCCTTTGCTGCATCATTGGCCGCTATGTATTCGGCTTCCATTGTGGAGTCTGCAATGGTGACTTGTTTGGAACTCCTCCAACTGACTGCTCCTCCGTTGAGAGTGAAAACATATCCTGAGATCGATTTGCTATCATCCATGTCACTTTGAAAGCTTGAATCTGTGAACCCTTCAACATTCAGGTGTTCACTTCCATAGACCAAGACCAAGTCTTTAGTTCTTCTTAAGTACTTAAGAATTGTCTTGACTGCTTTCCAGTGCTCTTCTCCCGGGTTAGACTGATATCGGCTTACTATACCCAGTGCATAAGCGACATCGGGTCTGGTACAAATCATGGAGTACATGATAGATCCCACAGCAGAAGCATATGGGACCTTGGTCATCTTTGCCCTTTCCAAGTCGGTTTGTGGAGACATCTTCTTGGTGAGGGCTATCCCATGATTGGCTGGTAATGAACCACCCTTACTGTTTTCCATGTTAAAACGTTTTAACACGGTTTCAATGTACCTGGTTTGGGAGAGTCCTAGCATCCGTTTAGATCTATCTCTATGGATCTTCACACCCAGTATGTAGGATGCTTCTCCCAAGTCCTTCATGGAGAAATTTGTTGATAGCCAATTTTTAACAGACTTTAACATCTCTATGTCGTTGCCTATTATCAGAATGTCATCTACGTATAGAACTAGGATGACTAAAGAATTTTTATTACTGGTTCTTTTATAGATGCATGGGTCATCCTCATTTCTGACAAAACCAAATTCTTTGACTGTTTTGTCGAAACGGATGTTCCAACTTCTTGATGCTTGTTTGAGTCCATAAATGGACCTGTGCAGCTTGCACGCCTTTCTATTGCTCCCACTGACTTCGAAGCCTTCTGGCTGAGTCATGTAAATCTGCTCTTCCAAATTACCGTTTAGGAATGCAGTCTTCACATCCATCTGCCAGATTTCGTAGTCGTAGTAGGCAGCAATTGCGAGCACTATCCGAATAGACTTGTGCATAGCTACTGGCGAAAAGGTTTCGTCATAATCTATTCCTAGAATTTGACGATATCCTTTTGCAACCAGTCTAGCCTTGTATGTCTCTACCTTTCCATCTGCTCCAATCTTCTTCTTGAAGATCCATTTGCAGCCTATGGGAACATTTCCCTTGGGCACGTTTTCTAAGGTCCATACCTTATTTACGTGCATGGAATCTATTTCGGATTTCATTGCATCTAGCCATTTGTCAGAGTCTATACTCTTTATGGCTTCCTGGAAGTTAATAGGGTCATCATCAATTATGATGCTATCCTCGATTCCCCCGTCTACGAGAAAACCGTAGTACCTTTCGGGTGCTCGAGGAATCCTACTTGACTTCCTACTCACTGGTTGGGAGATGTCAAGTTCTGACTCTCCCACTGGTTCCGACACTTGTTGCTGTGCGGGTACTTCCTCCGAGCATTCATTCAAATCAATTACCTTGCCAGTGGATTCCTTCACGAGGAATTCCTTTTCAAGAAAGGTGGCATGTCTAGAGACAACAATCTTTTGTTGTTCTGGATGGTAAAAGACATAACCTAATGAATGTCTTGGGTACCCTATAAATTTACACAGTATAGATCTGTCTTCCAGTTTGTCTGGATTTTGCCTTTTGACATAAGCAGGACAACCCCATACCTTCAAGTGATTGAGGCTGGGTTTCTTCCCTGTCCATATCTGATACGGAGTCAAATGCACAGATCTTGACGGAACTTTATTTAGAATGTATATAGCAGTTTCCAGGGCATAGCCCCAAAGGGAAGTGGTTAACTCAGCTTCACTTAACATAGACCGAACCATGTCTAACAAGGTCCGGTTTCTCCTTTCTGAAACACCATTATGTTGAGGTGTGTAAGGAGGAGTGATCTGAGAGAGAATCCCATTCTCTTTTAAGTAAGTGAGGAATTCATGGCTTAAGTATTCTCCTCCTCGATCGGATCGAAGAATCTTAATACTTTTACCAGTCTGTTTTTCGACTTCGGCACGATACTCCTTGAATCGCTCAAATGTTTCGGACTTATGTTTCATCAAGAACACATGTCCAAATCTTGAGTGGTCATCAGTAAACGTGACGAAATATGAAAATCCACCTTTGGCTAACGTAGACATGGGTCCACATACATCGGAATGTACTAGACCCAAGAGTTCGATAACTCTTTCCCCTTGACTGGCAAAAGGAGTTTTGGCCATCTTACCTTTGAGGCAAGACTCGCAAGTGTCGAATGACTCATAATTCGAGAGGCCCAAGAGCCCCTCTTTATGTAACTTGCTGAGTCTCTTCTCTCCGATATGGCCTAGTCTACAATGCCAAAGATAGGTTTCATTAAAACTAGATTCCTTACGTTTTCTAGTATTAACGTTTAATACCACCTCATTGCTTAAAGTGTATATTCCATTGCTCAGTGTCCCAAATCCTAGCAACTTACCATCAAGGGCAATGTTCATGACATTTCCGCTGATAGTAAAATTATAACCATCTTTAGCTAAAGCTGAGACAGATATAATATTGCATAGGAAATTTGGGATATAGTAACATTGCTTCAAAAGCAAGTTAGCTCCACCAGCTAATGTGTGTCTAAGATCTCCTACGGCTACAACATCAACATTTGCTGCGTTTCCGACTTGGAGAATTATCTCATTCTTTTCAAGTTTTCTACTGATTCTCAATCCTTGTAACTGGTTACAAATGTGAGAACCTGCACCGGTGTCTAACACCCATGCAGTAGAATTAACTGAAAGAACTACACTTTGTATTTTTGAGGTTAAGGCATAGACTTCCCTTAATGTTGACCTTTCTGCTATAGACTTCTCCAACCAGCTATCATTAATATTAAAACCAGTTAATAAATTCTTATCTCGGATATTATTAAACTTACTCATCATGCTGCAAATATTAGAACTCCTAATTAGCATGTGTTCAAAATATTTTTAAATATAACTAGAATGGATTTTGACCAATTATACTCTCCCATTAATAAACAGATCGTTTTACTCCAAAACATGATTAAAATTAATTGGGAGCAGGAATCCAACAACCTTGAGTCGCCCGACCTTGAGTGTAGCTCAACAAGTCGTTCGACTCGGCTGTAGGTAGACGAACTCTTTGTCGATCATATCAGAATATGACTCCCTATTCTTTTTACCCCTAGTCATTTGTGATCATGAGTGTGCTCAACCGGATCACAATGGCTAGCCTAGTCGGACCCTTGTTTTCGTGTCAAGCCTGACTTGCCCCTTTGCTCGGTGTATGCACGACACGCCGGTTTGGGTCAGAGCTTAAGACTACATTCTTGGTTAGACTTACGCCGAAGCTCTAGGGATGAGCCAACGGTTTTAGTCAAGTTAAGATGTCAATCAAGAAATCGGTTTCTATAAGATTGACCTATTACGGCTTGAGTGTGCTCAACAACCGAAACACGTTTCTTACAGTTGCCAACTCCTAAAACAAGGAGGGCTACGATTTATCTTGAATAAGATTATTATCGTATTAGACTTAGGTATAGTCGATGGACTTACATAGTTATGAATCGACACCTTGCGGTCCAGCGGACGCGGCCAGGGAATTGACTAAGCCAGGACCACTTGTTACCCAGTCTAGCTAGGTTGGTCCAAAAACTTTAGTCAAGCACATTGGCCGACATCATGATCCATTGAAGGTGTTGTCATCATTTCCATGTTCGTTCAACAACTAAATGGTTTTTAGATTACAACTAGTTAATCCTTATCAACTAGTGGATCCCTAAAATTCAAAATTTTATGGGTTTGTTAGACGATTTTTGTTAAGTCCTTATCATCTATAAGGATTCAAAAGTATATGCTGCTACCCTAATCGTCCAATAGGCAATTTAAACAATTTAAAATTCATAGCAGTGTCTCAAAATTATCACATAAGGTTTGAGGGAATTAATGGCTAACCTAATTGTCCATTAGGTAAAATTTTTAAACAATTTAAAATTATTAAGCATGGTGTTTAAAATTTATCACATAAAGTTTAAGAGTCATTTAATGGCTAACCTAGCAAGTCTTTCTTGTGACATCAAAATAAAACAAGAATGAGCCATTAAACTAATTATCATATAATTAATACATGCAGTTAAAAAGCAGTATAGAACAGAGTAGATCTGGCTCTGATACCACTGTAGGGTATCACTCTGATATCATTGCGACACTGTTAAGGCCCATCATCCATGGCACCCTAGACCCGTCACAAGATACCTCAGAAACTTATTTTACGGCATGCCTCTCGACAATGCCCAACCCATTATAAGATCCCCATCTTATCGGGACTTGGTACGGTAAGAGCGATTACTTCGGGTCAGTTCATAACCCGAGAACCCGTACTCAAGCTCAACAAGCTCTGATACCACTGTAGGGGTTTTCAAGGTCCCTTAGAGCTAATTTATTACTATTCGTCCTAAGTCGGACGAACAAAATAAATAAAACAGCGGAAGAAATAATTTATTAAACTATTTAATAAACAAAGCCCTAAGGAAAAGTTCCCTAAGCCAGGAAATCTACTGACTCGAGTTGGGTCCGACCAACTCGAGAAAGTTCTAACTACTGATTAAACTAATTGCATATAAAATTGACTCACCCGGAATCTTGCCCTGGAGCAGGCAAGATGTTCCGCACCGTCTTGCGCTCATTGATCTGAGCCGTCTTCCGAGCCGTGTTGCGTCGCTCCTCGCCGCAGACTGGATCAGCTCCCGTAGCGCACTTCCGAGCCATGTTGCGTCGCACCTCGCCGCAGACTGGATCAGCTCCCATAGCGCACCTTGCCTCCGAAGCCATCACAAGCCGTAGAAGATTTCACTTGAGTAAACCCGCGTCGTAGACTTCCGAATCAGATTCGGACCTCCTCGTTGTCTTGCTAGGACTCGGTTGGAGGACAGGAAAATTTATAGAGGAAGAGAATAAATTTAGTCTAGATTAAGTTTGCTCAAAATATTCGTGAGCTCCTTAATCAGAGACTTGGTGCAAGAAACAAAGAGGGGAGTGCCCACCTATTTATATAGGAGGCCGGCTCCCCTTCTTTTGTCATGAGCAATGTGGGACTTATTGTAGGAAGAGGGATTTGGATTAATTCAATTTGGGTTAGTTTGGCTTACACAAAGCCTCAACCTTCAACCAATTAATCCTCACTCATCGTTGAGCTCTAGAGACGATACAAGTTATCATTTCGAAGAGCTAGTGATGGTGAACGCGTAGGAACAAACGGCGACGAGATCCGAGTTCGTTTGACCCTTCAAACAATTGCTCAAAGTTGAGCAAAAACCCAATTTCGTAGCCGTCAAGGGTTTCCACGAAAAAACCCTAAAATAACTTAAGTGGCGGGCGACCCGCTAAGCTTAGCGGGCGCGCCCGCCTAAGGCTACTGGGCGCGCCCGCTAGGGCACGCCCGCGCGGGCTCAGCCCGCTGTCACCAGCGGGCTGCGCCCGCTGCATGCAGCGGGCGGGCCCGCTGGGGCAGCGGGCTGCGCCCGCTGCACCCAGCGGGCGGTGCCCGCTGCACCCAGCGGGCGGGCCCGCTGGGTCAGCGGGCCCCGCCCGTTTTGCCAAGTGGGTTTTATCCCACTTCCTCTTGCGCCTTTTTCGCGTTTCTGGGCTCATCCGAGCTCCGATTCCTACACGGTTTGATCCTCTGGATTTCATACGAAATTTCCTCCATTCCCAAATGCTTCAAGTTCACAACCAACTTGTGAATTTAGTATTCTCTTTACATCTAATGATATCCTCTATACATTCTATCTGTTACTACGACGTGAATGTTACTCGGTGTGAGACCCTACAGCCTGACCCTTACTACAGGTCGAGACTCGAAGTCTCAAGACGACAGTGACCACTAGCAGTAGGTGTCGTCCCTGTTTCGGGATCATCGATTACGTGATTGGTTCGTTTAGGCAAAAGTGCCGACGAAATCACTCTGACTGTGACTGTGATAATTTCCGCAGTTTTAGTCCCTTCGTCATAACTATGTCACTCGGCTAGTCTAGGGTATGGTATGCTATCAACCCCATTGGCTAGCAGTGGTCAGTATACATCGGTCTCTGGTACATACAGGTTGTACAAGTTACAACATACCTTGGCCAAGGTTTTACCGAGAGCCGTACCGACCTGTGACACTAACTTCCCATTAACGGAAGAGACGAATCCTCTGTTGATCACTACTTAGCTCATATGTTTCGAGTGTCACCCAGCCTAAGATCTTTCATCAGGCCTAGCCTCGAAGTTAGATCTTTAGACCTAAGTGACACTGTCCACACATAGCTTCATACAATGATCTCAAGTCCTAAGGACCAACTTACCTATTATCACTTAGAGTTATTAATGATAGTTTAGTTAATGTATAACCATTTAATAACTCCCTGTTTTGGTCGTTCAGTGAACTCAGCTTCTACTGAGCACCTGCATCCTGTTTTCGACTTCACCAAGTCGCTTGGTTATGAGACCAACCAGACAGGGACGCAATGGTCTGTCTGATGTGTTGATATCCCTTATCTCGACACATCTATGACCATGAACACTTTTAAGATTCAAGCTATTAGAGGTCAGACATTTCTCATAATCGTAATCTACATTTCGAAACATGTGTGACCTAACTCTGAATCCAAGGGAATAATCTGAGCAATGAACAACTCAGATAATACTTTACCAGAAAGAACACTTTCATTTATTGAACAAGATGTTTCATTATGATAAATAGCCACGAGGGCATACATTTCTCTACAGTATATTCCTTTGTGTTTTGCCTTATACTGCGACATTTTTCTAAATAGATGGACTTTAAATGCCTAGTGGACAGTGCCTCTACGCACACGATCCTCCAAGACATCTGCTTTTTTCAAAGCATCAATAAATACGATGGCACCGTAAATACGATTTCCGGTCCATCAAGTATCATTGAAGGATCAGGGGAAGCACATTTTATGCTCCCCAATAATACAAAACTACTTATAAGAGATGCCCTTCTCTCCCCTAGCTCGCATAGAAACCTGTTAAGCTTTAAAGATATCCGCTTAAACGGATACCACCTAGAAACGGTGAGCAAAGGAAACAGTGAATACCTTGATGTAACGTTCCATAAAAACGGTGCTAAAAACACCGTCGAACGTTTCGAGGGACTCCCGTCGGGTCTCTACCACACAAGGATCAGAGCAATGGAAGCAAACACATTGGAGCACCAGAAGTGCCAAAATCAACCAGAATTCAAACTCTGGCACGATAGACTTGGACACCCCGGAAGGAATATGATGCGTCGCATCATATCCCAATCACGTGGTATTAATCCGAAAAGCCTGACGCTACTTCGGAAGGGTGCAAATCCTTGTCCCCCTTGTTACAAAGGGAAATTGATTACGAGACCATCCACCTTGAAGGTAGACTCTGAGTCTCCGAGCTTCCTAGAGAGAATACATGGCGACATTTGCGGGCCTATTCACCCCGCAAGTGGACCATTTCGGTACTACATGGTACTAATTGACGCATCTTCAAAATGGTCATATGTGTGCCTCTTGTCCACCCGCAACGTAGCCTTTGCAAAGCTACTTGCACAAATTATAAAACTGCGGGCACATTTCCCAGACAACCAGATCAAGAAATTGCGTCTGGACAATGCTGGGGAATTCACCTCACAAGTCTTCCTAGACTACTGCCAAGCAACCGGCATAGAAGTTGAACATCCTGTAGCTCATGTTCACACCCAGAACGGGTTAGCCGAATCTCTCATAAAGAGACTACAATGGATCGCTAGACCATTGTTAATGCAATGCCAGTTGCCGGTTTGTGCATGGGGACATGCCATACTGCACGCTGCATCGCTGATAAGATTACGACCGTCAGGTAGTCAATCTTATTCTCCGATGCAACTCGCATATGGGAACCCGCCCGATATCTCTCACTTGAGGATATTCGGATGTGCTGTCTATGTCCCCATAGCACCACCGCAGAGGACCAAGATGGGTCCTCAACGGCGCCTTGGTATCTATATTGGTTTCGACTCACCATCGATCATTAGATACCTCGAACCCCTTACAGGGGACGCCTTTAAAGCGCGTCTAGCAGATTGTGAGTTTGATGAAAGCATTTTTCCAAAACTAGGCATTAACACCCAGAAGCCAGAAGCTTCAAAGACCATTACATGGGACACAAAGACCTTATCCCATTTTGATCCGCGCACAAATCAATGTGAAGAAGAGATCCTGAAGATCCTTCAAATTCAGAACACAGTTCACATTTTACCGGATAAATTCACTGACAACCAGAAGATTGTCAGATCACACGTCCCTGCTGCAAATACGCCAGCTAGGATTGACATACCCAAAGAGGGATGCAATCCACCTGCAGCAAAAGCGGCCGTACCTCAACAAAAAAGAGGACGACCCCCAGGCTCCAAAGATAAGAATCCTCGAAAGAGGAAAAATCCTGGAGCAACAATAACGATACCACCACAGGATGCTGAGCTCAGCCCAGCTACCTCTCCACTCCTACCAACCCCTGAAGAGGAAAATATAGGAGAAATCTCATTAAACTATGTACGTACCGGGGAGGTACTGGACAGAAAAAGCACAATCATCGATGATAACTTCGCGCTCATTATTGCCACTCACGTCACTGAATACGACGATGAGACCGATCCACGCTCTCTAGCAGAATGTAAACGCAGAGAGGATTGGCCAAAGTGGAACGAGGCAATAGGAGTAGAGCTGGACTCACTCTCGAAGCGCAAAGTTTTTGGACCTGTAGTCCTAACACCAAAAGGTGTTAAACCTGTGGGATATAAATGGGTATTCGTGAGAAAAAGAAACGAGAATAATGAGATCGTGCGTTATTAAGCGCGCCTTGTTGCACAAGGTTTTTCCCAACGACCAGGAATAGACTATGACGATACCTATTCCCCGGTCATGGACGCGATCACTTTCCGTTTCATTATCGGCCTATCCACGAAGGAAGGTCTGGATATGCAGCTCATGGACGTTGTGACTGCATACCTATACGGAAATATAGATAAGGACATCTATATGAAAATCCCAGACGGATACAAACTACCGACAAAAATGACAGAAAGACCTCGGGACGTTTATTCCGTCAAACTCCAAAGATCACTGTATGGTCTCAAACAGTCAGGTAGAATGTGGTACAACAGACTGAGTGAATTCCTAGTGCAACAAGGATTCACAACAAATGAAGTCTGCCCTTGCATCTTCATACGAGCAAAGGGAACAGGATTCGTAATTATAGCCGTCTATGTAGACGACTTGAACATCATCGGATCTCCCGCAGAGATAGATGAGATATCCAAAAGCCTCACACAGACTTTTGAGATGAAAGACCTCGGCAAAACGAAGTTTTGCCTAGGACTACAAATTGAACATTTAAGCGGAGGAATCCTGTTGCACCAATCGACATATACAAAGAAAGTGCTGAAGAACTTTCTTATGGACAAATGTCATCCGCTTAGCACACCAATGGTCGTCAGATCATTGGATGTTGAAACAGACCCCTTCCGACCGCTGGAAGAGGGGGAGGAAACACTGGGCCCTGAAGTACCCTACCTAAGTGCAATTGGAGCACTCCTATACCTGGCAAACTGCACGCGTCCCGATATAGCGTTCGCAGTAAATCTACTAGCCAGATACAGTTCAGCGCCCTCAAAGCGCCACTGGAACGGAGTGAAACAACTTCTGCGCTACCTCCAAGGGTCTGTAGATATGGGACTATACTTCAAGAAAGGTGTATCCACCGACCTGGTCGGTTACGCAGATGCGGGATACAGGTCCGACCCACATACCGCAAAGTCCCAGACCGGTTTCGTATTCACATACGGTGGGACGGCCATCTCATGGAGATCCGTGAAGCAGACATCCACAGCGACCTCATCCAACCACTCCGAGCTCATCGCGATCCACGAAGCTAGCAGAGAATGCTTCTGGCTTCGATCAGTCATCAACCACTTCCTCAAGACCACCGGCTTGAAGACGGGAGATCTTGGACCTACCACCATGTACGAAGACAATGCTGCCTGCATCGCTCAACTACGAGGTGGCTACATCAAAGGTGACAGGACGAAGCACATTTCCCCCAAGCTCTTCTGGACGCATGAACAGCAAGTGGATAACCAGATCGACATCCAGCAGATCCAGTCCTGCGACAACCTGGCTGACCTATTCACTAAAGCTTTGCCTCGCAGTACCTTTAGAAAACTTGTACTAGGAATTGGGATGAGACAGCTGAGAGATGTACAAGCCTGAAGCTTGTACTTATCAGGGGGAGTTAACGTAGTGCTGTACTCTTTTTCCTTGACTGTTGGTTTTTCCCACTGGGTTTTCCACAGTCAAAGGTTTTAACGAGGCAGCCACATTAACTCAGGATCCAGAAGTATCCACCACTGATGTTATCCATCGATCAGGGGAAGTTACAGAGACTTGTACTCTTTTCCCTTAGCCACTGGTTTTTCCCACTGGGTTTTCCTTGGCAAAGGTTTTAATGAGGCAAGCACTCTTAAACTTAGAGATCCAGAAGTATCTCCAACCCCATGATCAAATAAGCTTCATGAACCCTGAAGCGTTCACCATGGCTTACAACAATGGATGGATAAGGGGAAGTGTTATAAACGGGCTTCTTGGTGGGCCTACCCGTTAGTGGGTATCCACCCATTATGTAACCCTACCACTATAAATATAGGGCTATGGTCTCCATAGCCGCCAAGTTTACAACAAAGAGGTTGCCGTTTGCGGGCGGGCCCGTTTGCCGCAACAGGCGGCGGGGAGGGGGGGGGGGGGTTGCCCGCCGCTGCAGGCGGCGGGGAGCCCCCGCCTGCGGCGGCGGGGGTGCCCCGCCGCAGCAGGCGGCGGGGAGCCCCCGCCTGCCGCGGCGGGGGGTGCCCCCGCCGGTGGCGGCGGGGGTGCCCCGCCGCTGCAGGCGGCGGGGAGCCCCCGCCTGCCGTGGCGGGGGTTGTCCCCGCCGGCGGCGGCGGGGGTTGCCCGCCGCTGCAGGCGGCGGGGAAATCCCCGCCTGTAGTGGCGGGGGGGTTCCCGCCGCCGCAGTGACGGCGGGAAGGCCCCCGCCGCCGCCGGCGACGGGGGGGGGGGGGGGGGGGGGGGGGGGCGAGGGTGAACCCTATTTCGGGTTTGGGTGATTTTTGGGGGAAAACAACGGGTAAAAATCCGATTTTTAGTGGAAAAACCCAATTTTTCTTCCAAAAATTCGTTTTTTAATTGAAAAAGGGTGATTTTTAGCGATAAAAACGGTGTTTTTGATCGATTGAGCCAAAAAGAATTAAATCACCACATATACGCATATACAAAAATTTTAGATCTAGGGAGAAAGTTACCTCTAGATCCTACCCGCCGGATCTAGCGACGTTCGGTGAAGGAAGCCCGTTCGCGTCGCGTCCGTCCGTCGGCAGGGGTTCGGCTTAGCTTTGAGCGTGCTGATAACGTGTTGTAAACTTGGCGGCTATGGAGACCATAGCCCTATATTTATAGTGGTAGGGTTACATAATGGGTGGATACCCACTAACGGGTAGGCCCACCAAGAAGCCCGTTTATAACAAGTTTTGCTTTCTTTTCTCTCATTTTCCTTGGGTCAAGAGGAGGAAAACTTGAAAGAAAAGTTTTACTATTTATTTTCCACTCTTTTCCTTCATTTTCTTTTTCTTTTCACTTTTCTTTTAAGCCAAACAATGGAAAATCATTTTCCTTCTTACTTTCTTTCATTTTCTTTCCTTTTCCCACTAACCAAACACACAGGCACTCATATTTGATTAAGCTGATCGAATTCAAATCTGCCATCTGGCTTGGGGGTGGCAAACGGGTCGGGTGGGTTCGGGTTCGGGTTCGGTTCGGGTCAGATTTGACCCGACCTGGATAAGGGTAAACCCGAACCCGACCCGGATTGGTCGGGTTCGGGTGACCCGGAAAATTTCCGGGTCGAGTTCAGGTTAACCCGTCGGGTTAAGATTTGACTTATACACTATTGCTCCTTTTTCGATATCTAGCTATTTATTAAGAGTCACCGGCAATTTATTAAGTGTTGTATAATTTCCAGCAGCTCGTCGTTTAAACCGCACTGATGACAGCAAGGAAGTATAATTAGCGATATCATTTTATTATTAAAAGTAATAAAATTAACTAAAAAGTTGTATGTAAATTGAATCCAAGACCTCTTAAAAAAGTGGACAACAAATCAAATCAAATCGTATAAGCACAATTCCCCTTGTTGCAACTGTTTATTAAAGTTATTATATAAATATAAATATAAATATATATATATATATATATATATATATATATATATATATATATATATATATATATATATATATATATATATATATATAAGTAAACCAGGTCGAATGATCATCCGGGTTGACATGTCAAACCCAAACCCAACACGGATTTTATCCGAGTCGGATCAGGTCAACCCGTTTCCTACTTGACCTGTATTGGCCACCTACCCATACTCGATTAAGGATGCCTGGTTTGGACCGAGTCGGATCGGATCGGGCTCATTTTGCCATCCCTGATCGGGCTGATTCTTTTTCTTTCATGGGCATATGATTAAAATACTAAGAAGTCACATGGATGGAATTATCTCTCAAGTTTTCATGACAGGACTTTATCTAATCCATCACATGAGGCAAAAAAAGGCTTCGTTGTATTGAAAGCCGAAATCAATGCACATGAGGATGTCATTCCCCATCCCGCCGCTGACACACCCACAACCCAAATTCCCAACAACGCGTGCGATTTTTAAAACAAGAATCGAATCCCAACTTTATTCCCTTCTCCTTTGTTTCGTGGCCCCTCTCGCTTCATCTACCCCTTTAGCCTTTGCCCTTTAACCTTTATTCTCCATGCTCAATTTCAAGGCCGATGAGAGAGTTCAGCTATGAGGAGATCAAGATCGCCACCGACGGCTTCTCCCTCGACCGCCTCGTCGGAAAAGGAAGCCACGGCTCCGTCTACAAAGGCATCATCGGGGGGGAAGCCGAGCTGGCGATAAAGAGACCTTCGTCCGTCGACGTCGCGAAACTCGACAACGAGATCAGCATCTTGTCGTCCATCCGAAGCCCGAACATCGTCAACCTCGTCGGAGTCTGCCACGGCCCGACCCACAAGCTTCTCGTGACCGAGCTCATGCCCAACGGCTCTCTCCACGACCTCCTCCACCTGCCGTCGTCAGCCCCGCCCTCGTGGCCCCGTCGCCTGCTGATAGCTCTGCAGGTCG
This sequence comes from Scilla litardierei, assembly GCA_030789695.1. Lineage (NCBI taxonomy): Eukaryota > Viridiplantae > Streptophyta > Magnoliopsida > Asparagales > Asparagaceae > Scilla > Scilla litardierei. The sequence goes on along the minus strand of CM061132.1, from coordinate 145,456,437 downwards.
CCCGCTCGGTCCTTTCGCTTCACGAGGCGGATCCCTGCATCATCCACCGCGACGTCAAGCCCGCCAACGTCATGTTCGACAAGAGACGGAACGCCAGGCTGGGGGACTTCAGCCTGGCGGTCCGGGCGGGCGAGGCGGCCGTGCCGGCTGCGGGGACGTTGGGGTACCTGGACCCGGGCTACACCGCGGCGCACAGGCTGAGCGCGAAGAACGACGTGTTCAGCTTCGGCGTGCTGCTGCTCGAGATCGTCAGCGCGAGGAAGGCGATGGACATGGGCTGCGACCCGGCGTGGATCGTGCCGTGGGCCGTGCCGATGGTCGGGGAGGGCCGGGCGAGGGATGTTTGCGACAGGAGGGTTGTCGTTGGGCGGGGGATGGAGGGGTTGATCGCCAGGGTGCTGATCGTTGCCGCGAGGTGCGTGTCGGCGGAGGAGGAGAGGCGGCCGACGATGGCGGAAGTGGTGGGGGAGCTGAGAAGGGTGGTGGAGTGTGCGTGTTGGTCGAGCTGGCGCTGCATGAGGAGCATGATTTCGCGGAGGGTGGCTCGATGCGGTCGGGCTTGGAGGATGTGCAAGAAGAAGAGGGTGACGGGGACGACGAAGTTACTTTGCAAACATCACCTGAAAAATGATGATGATGAAATTTTGATTTGATTTTGCTGTGAGAAACATTTCGTGGTGATTAATTAACCTTCAAAATTTGTTCTTGAATGGTATTTGTCAATAAACAGATTTTGTGTACCCTTGTTGTGCTGTAGAAATTGTTTTCAGTGATCACCAACCAATATGACTACAAATTGTTTGCATGTGCATAGGAAAGCAAATCCAAATCGGATTTAGGTTCATAATGGTCGATCTTGTTTGAACCCATGTTATGAGGGTATCTTGTTGGTACCCAAGCCTATATATGTTAGATAGAATTTAGATTAAAATTCGATTTTTGATAAGATTAGAATGATTATATATATTGTATAATTCCTACTCATACATGCTATACCATCTAGTTTGCTTAATGATGAGTTGGAAAATATTTGGAATATGTTATGTGCTTAATCATTTTTGGTATGATATATCATGATCTTTGGTGTATGTTAGGTATATATGATCGATATGCTTGTGGTGGAAATATCTCCTTGTGATAATTTCTTATTATGGATATTTGTATTATGCACGTCATTGATTATGCCACTTTGTGGTGGCTATATCTCCTTGTGATAATTTCTTGAAAGTTCATATTTTAAGCTCAATTGTGGTATTGATTGAATAAAATTTGATGGTCATCAGTAAGTTTTGAATTATGAGCCCAATCTATTTTACATTGCGGTCTATTTCTCTAAATTATTTAATGAGACCCAACAATGCAAAAAGAGATGACTACCTAGGGCTCATAGGGGAAAAATAAACACACTGAGGCAAAGAGAAATACTGGAAATAAGATGTGGTGAATTGTATAGAGAAAACAAGATATCATAATAGTAAATACCAGATCAGCTGGTTTTCATGCTAGAATTGGTAGTCTAACTTGTTAGCTAGTTCATATGAATTTATGCTTCCAATGTGATATAAATTGGATTATTTCAGTATCACATGTAAAATAGTGGATGTAAAAAATTTGTAAGTCATATAAACTGCTTAATATGTCTGGAGTAAAAAAAATAATGCACAAGTCAGTCTAGAAAAGAATGTGGTATAAAAGCAATTAGATTATTGGCACATGCAAAAACACATTTGAGGACATCAAGGAGATCAAGGAGTTGAAGAAGGAGAAAAATTGAGGACATCCTTGAACAAACTTCTAAAACAATGGTTCTTAAAAAAACAATTTTGTCTGTAATAAATATACTATGTTATGGTTTGATACACTTATGGTCTGATTGTGCTTATGATTTGATGTATTATGCAGGTTTTTATCATATTATATATCTTTATCTACTAACACTGGTTTACCGAAGAATCTTAAAGTACCTTAAATTATTTCCTCTCCAATTTTTTATTGTTGTTAAAGCTTGGTTGATTCTTGGTGAAATATTATATGTCATCTTTTTTATTGATGACAAGGGGAAGAAATTGATGAATGCAAAAATGAGAATGAATATTGTTTTGCTAATGTGAATGAATATTATTTTGCTAACCAGCTTTGATGCAGGGGAGTATCGCATCTAAGCAGGGGGAGTAAGTTATTTCATTAAGTCAATATTCATGTAATTTACTTCATTTTTCATTTGGGTGTCATCATCAAAAAGGCGGATAGTGATGGAAAATTGAATCCCAACCCTAAGTGGTTTTGATGATGAGCACATCACATGATGTTAGTGTACTAACTACACTACAACTCAAGTGTGCATGCTGTGCGACGAACGGTGACTTTACGCATACTCCGAAGAAGCTCAACCACACTCGAAACGAAGACGAATTTGCTAGTTCTATATCAAACACAAGATGAAGCTCGTGCTCAAGCTTAATGAAGAAAGAACTCAAATTTAGGAGAAGCAAGCATCTACCGGATCAGCTTTCCGAATGTTTTGTCTTAGTGTAGTGTGTGAATTCTTAAGGATTATGTTAAAGCCAAAGTAGATATCGCACACACACAAATGACTTCGAAAGAAAAATGTTTTAAATGTTTTAAATATCTTTTTAACTCTTGAGAGCAATAAGCTAGTCGATCTATTATCAGTAGTCAAACTCTAATACACCCAGTTGATTACATCGTTACTAGCTGAGTTTCAGAGAAAATTGCTCTGGGAGTCGACTACCAGAGAAGGGAGTCGACTATCAGTCCAAAGCAGAATTTCTACTGAAATTCTCTGGGAGTCGACTACCACCTTGAGAGAGTCGACTACCAGCTGTCATTTTCCAACGACACTGCTTCCTGATTTCACTCCATTTCCATATCTGTTTGGACTTAAAGTCAAATGTTTTTGAAATTCAAATTCTTCTCTTGAAATCTATAAATAAACTCCTTGATATCATTTCTAAATATAATGCAAAAAAATCATCAAATTCTAATCTCTATTCTTTGTGCTAAATTCTGATCTCATCATTCTTATTTGCTCTCAAGCTAATAGCCAATTTCTCCTCGTATATTTTTTTGATCTCGGCTCTTACATTTCTGAAAATTATTTTTGAGATCTACAATTTTAGTTTGGCTACTTTTTTAAAGTTGTTTTTAAACCCCTTGTTCTTAAATTTCTATTCTTAAAGGATTTTTGAAAAACAAACAATATAAGATCACAAAGAATCATCTTATATTTTTTTGTGGTCTTAAGATCGATTTGAATTCATTTTAGCCACGTAACGCATTTGTTATATTTACTTTGGCTATAGAATTCTGGGTGTAATACAAACTCCACTAATTTTTGTTGTGAGTTGGAAACTTGTTTTGATTTGTGGATTCCCTTTGTTGTAAGGGACGGAAAAATCCTAGACAAGTCTAGATGGTTGGAAATCCTGGTCAAGGCTAGGTGTTTGAAAAATCCTAACGAGTGTAGTTAGGTACTTGTATTGCTAAGGCAATAGTGGAAAATCTCGTACCGGATTGGTCGGGGACTGGACGTACCCAAGTTGTGGGGAACCAGGATAAAAATCCTTGTCTTTGCGTTTGCATTTTTCTGTGATTGTATATCTTTGTTCAAGCATTTTTATCTACTAACATTATATCTGTGTAATCAAGTTGTTTATATTATTTCAAAGTTAACTCTGTTATTTTACTGTGCAAAAAGATCTAATTGTGTATTAAGATCATTTGTTTGTAATCGTATCATTGTATTATCTCATCTTTCCGCAGAGCTTATACTCAAACTCTCTGGGAGTCGACTACCACTTTGAGGATGTCGACTACATGTTGTGAGATCACTCTGTTAATATTCTTTATAAGATTACCTTGTCGACTAAGAACCAAGTGTAGATCACTCTACTTGATTTCTTAGGCAACATTAGAAGGTTTTTAATTGTGCTAAACAACGAACAAAAAAGTTTAATATTTGCACAACACTATTCAACCCCCACTTCTAGTGTTGTTTGCCATCCACATGATCCAACAAATGCTTGGGTTCATGAAAGGGCAATGGCAAACATGTAAATAATGTGCCTTAGGAGGCTTTTTCTTTGGGGATAAGGTGGTACCTGATTCGGGTTCAATATTACATATTTAATCCCCCATTTAGCCCTATTTTGTGCTCATGTGATGCTAAATTGCTCTCTAATACATTCGTATTTTCTACACAATCATTTATTAAAGAAAACACCTTATTTGAGCACAAAACAGCAATTAATGGAGTATTTCTGCACTCTTTATATTTTTCATGGTAAGATCTCTATCTCACGATTCCAATGACTATTTATTTGTATTTTTCTGAGATCTGTGTTAATTACTGTGAATTTTTGAATGCAGAATACCAAAAATGAGATGCGCACGAATCTTGGCGCATGACGTGGCCTTCATCCGCACGTTCCCGCTCGGATCCGACGGCAGCTAAATAGTGGGCGACGCGGTGTAATCGTGGCCGTACGATGACGATCCAACGGTTCCTAGCTCACCCGCTCGAACTCGGAGAGCGCGAGATTTGGCGGCGACGTGGCCATCTCAGCGACCGTCGATCCTCAATCGAACGGCCAGAAAACGAGGCGCCCGAAGCGAAATCAATCGACGACGCGGCCCGATCTTAGCCGTTGATCCCTCATCCGACGGCTGCGAACGAACTCCGAAGTCGAGTCGGACGCGAGAGCAGAGCGGACGCGGATTCGTTCCGCCTGGCCACGTGTCGAGCGGTGATAAAATCCCGCTTGCGATGGACGGTTGAGATTGCGAGCGGCTGTGGGTTTGGTTTTAATTGATATTGGGTGTGGGTTTCAACCCGTTAAGTGCCACAAACCTGCAATGCTTATTATTTAAGCGTATTCTAGGGTTTTGGGGCGTATTATTGGCGTATTGGAGGCTCTAGGAGCCGTATTTTCTCCTCTGAAAAATTCTGTAAAATTCCAGAGGCTATTCTTCATTTTTCCAGAGAGTTTTGAGGCTTATATTGGAGATTTGGTGATGAATTCTTAAACTTACACCCCGTATTTTAAGCTTTTCTATTGTATTTGGCTATTAGAATGAAGTATTTTGTTATGATCATTGATTATTCTTGCATTATGAGTAGCTAAATCTTATTTGTGCATGGTATGGAGTAGTTAGGGGATGTGAATCGTATTTGTTTGGTTGAATATCATTGTGCTTAATTGATAACGTCGCTAAAGTTGTAGTTTTTGTCATTAAATCCTCTTTTTCATCTGCCAAAAGAAGTGATTGAGTTGATGATCGCTCCAAAAGGGTGAGTTTTGATCTCTCCAAAAGAGAGTTTCATACCGTATTTGTAAGATTATAACTTTAGCAACGATTTAATTCATATTGTGCTTGAACCCCCAAAAGGGTATTTTCCGATGAGTTACTCCCAAAAGGAGAATGCTTTGAGTTATATTGGGTATTTTCCGGTGAATTGCTCTCAAAAAGATAATTCATTGTGTTATATTCGTCAACCAAGTTAATACAAATTATTGATCCTAACGAACCCATGTTGAGTATTGGACTCCCCGGATTTGGTTTTGGATGATGAACAAACATAAATATATCGTGAACTAACTCTTTGTGAACGCAGTTATGGAGATCGTCGCCAAACTTCTATGAATATCAAATGCGACGTCTCGAGAATTCTCAAAGCACGTGATCGTATGCCTAAAGCTTCGTTGAAGGTTTTGGACCATTTTAGAAGTCATGAAGATTCGGATCGAAGCTTTCGAAGACGGTTCGTTAAGTTTAATTTATAGTCTTTTAGCTTCGTTCCGTAGAATGTTAAGCCTTGAGTAGGTCTTACGTTTTAATCTTCATATCGCTCCTATCTTAGAGCTAGGAACTTGTAAGAAGTCCATACAAACTTTCCCGAAGCATTGCGCTTCGATTCGCGACTTCTTATGCATGTTAGTTGGTTCAAGAAGAAGAACCAACCGACTAGATGGTGATCTAGTCGGTCGGCAATCCTTCTTGGACCGACTAGTTTGCCTTCTCAATTCATAGCTCAGTACTGTTTACAGTTAGTCGGTCTACGTTGACTCACCGACCGACTAGTTTGTGAACTAGTCGGTCAGTGATGCTTCTTTGACCGACTAGTTGAGCTTCTACTATACATGCCAAGTTACTGTTTATCTTAGTCGGTCTATGCACATTTGGCGACCGACTAGTTGATGAACTAGTCGGTCAACTTTTGTTCTTGGACCGACTAATTCAATTTGTACTCAGACTATTAGTTTTATCTCTTAGTCGGTCTAAGTTATCTCACCGACCGACTAGTTGTGAAACTAGTCGGTTGGCAAGTGTGCTTTGACCGACTAGTTCTGCTTGTCTGAACTTCGACCTATTCCATGTTCTAACCATTAGTCGGTCCACGTTGATTGACCGACCGACTAGTTGATGAACTAGTCGGTCGGTGGTTGTTCTTTGACCGACTAGTTGCGATCAGAATAGATCCGTTGGAGCTTTAATTGAAACGTTTTTCTCCCCCTCTCTCCCCCATCCTATAAATACTTAATGAGCTGCATTCATTGCACTCAAGGCTGATTATTGGAGAAGTTTAGAGATCAAAGAGAAAGCTATCCTCTCATTTAAAGCTCATTCATTTCCCTCTCAAGAATCTCTTCCTCACTCATTTCAAAAGAGAGATTCATTGATTGAGAGCCTTCCAAGCCAAGTGCTTGATCCTAGGTCACCAACAACCTCATAGCTCTCCATTGCTGGTCATTTATTGGGAGCTAGGGTTTGGTGCCTCTTCATCTTCTCCAAAATCCGTTTGTCCTAAATCGTAAGTTTACTCAAGGCAATAGGTATTTTGTGGTAAGCATTTCATTTCAAATTACTTTGATATTGTAAGTGTTCACTCTCGGTTGTGAGAGTGTGTTTGTGATCCCGGGTTGTGAGAGTCACAATTTACTTTGTGTATGATTTGACTTGGTGAATGTTCTTCACAAGTATTTCATAGTGAAAATCTTGAGTTAGGGTTTCTAACTCAAGTATCCAGAAGGGATCCGGGTGGTTGAGACGTAGGATCACCGGGAACAAGTCGGGCAGACTTGGGTGGATCCAAACCCAGTAATATTGATTGTTTGCGTTTGTCTTATCTGTTGTCGATTATTTTCTATTCCGCAATTCCGCATTAATTGGTAGAGTTTGCAAGATAATTAGGAATAATCCTCTTAGTTATTTTAAAGTACTATTCAGCCCCCCTCTAGTACTTGTACAGTAGCTCAGCAGGGCATTACATTTGGTATCAGAGCCAAGTCTATAGCTATGTCTGCCAACGACAACAAAACCGTTCGTCCACCTTCCGATTATAGCACCTTCAAGAATCGTGAAGGAGCGTCTTCGGTAATGGAAGGACACTCCTCAACGAGGCCTCCATTCTTCAACGGTACCAACTACGGGTACTAGAAATGCCGGATGGAAACTTTCCTCCGGAGTGCTTCTTTATGGAGAGTCGCAATGAAGGAGTATGTCGAGCCCGCCGAACAAGATTTCGAGAAGTGGACTCCCGCGGAGGTCGCCGCGGAGGTAAGCAATGCCAAGGCAATGAACGCCTTGCAATGTGCTTTGGAGCCTGAGGATTTCAACAGGATATGCACATGTAAGAGTGCATATCAAATATGGAACTCCATCCTCATATTGCATGAAGGAACGAGTAGGGTAAGAGACTCTAAACTCGTTGTAGTTAATAAAGATTTCGAGTTATTTTATATGCTACAGGATGAGAAGATGAAGGAGTACTATGCTCGCTTCGTCGACATCACAAACGAGTTGGAGGCTCTCGGTAAGACCTACACCCAAAAGGAGAAAGTCTCGAAGATTATCGATGGACTTCCTTCTTGTTGGGAGAAACGGACCTTCGCCATCGAGGAAGGTAATGATATGAAAACTTATACCGTTGTTCAACTAATGGGTACCTTAATGTCATATGAGGTACGCAAGGATAGCAAGTTGAAGATGCAGGACAAGATGAAGTCCTACCTAAAGCAAGACGAGCCGAAGAAGAAGGCTATTGCTTTCAAGGCCGCTCCATCAACTACCACTTCAACCGATGATGAGAACTCGGAAGACGAGTTGGACTGGGAGTCCATGGCACTCATGGCCAAGAAGTTCAACCGGTTCTTTCAAAAGATATGATCGATATGCTTGTGGTGGAAATATCTCCTTGTGATAATTTCTTATTATGGATATTTGTATTATGCACGTCATTGATTATGCCACTTTGTGGTGGCTATATCTCCTTGTGATAATTTCTTGAAAGTTCATATTTTAAGCTCAATTGTGGTATTGATTGAATAAAATTTGATGGTCATGAGTAAGTTTTGAATTATGAGCCCAATCTATTTTACATTGCGGTCTATTTCTCTAAATTATTTAATGAGACCCAACAATGCAAAAAGAGATGACTACCTAGGGCTCACAGGGGAAAAATAGAACACACCGAGGCAAAGAGAAATACTGGAAATAAGATGTGGTGAATTGTATAGACAAAACAAGATATCATAATAGTAAATGCCAGATCAGCTGGTTTTCATGCTAGCATTGGTAGTTTAATTTGTTAGCTAGTACCTATGAATTTATGCTTCCAATGTGATACAAATTGGATTATGTCAGTATCACATGTAAAATAATCTATGTAAAAATTTGTTAGTCATATAAACTACGTAATATGTCTGGAGTAAAAAAAATAATGCACAAGTCAGTCTAGAAAAGAATGTGGTATAAAAGCAATTAGATTATTGGCACATGCAAAAACACATTTGATTAAAATGAAGTTGCCTAGCTTGCAACTTAGAGTCGTGTTTTAGCTTTTAAAATTTTGGCATTTCTATATACATATGCTTCTTCTTTAAGAAATATCATTAAACTAGAAATAACACATGCACTTAGTGCACGTGGACACAAGAAAAAACCAACACATAGGATGCGGGTCCTGCGTGCAGCTGGAAAAGAGAGAGAAGTGTGGGTGGGTGTGGGTGTGGGTGTATCGTCTGGGGATAAAAGGGAGAAAAGCAGGGGTTAAAGTGCAAAAAACGTGGAGGACAAAGTGTAAAAAGATCAATGGCAACCCCATAAATATGGGGAAGAGAGATGTTTTTTGGGTTGCTCTTTAGATTCATGAAGGGACAATGGCAAACATGCAAATAGTCGGTCTTGTGAGGCTTTTTCTTTGGGTGGTAAGGTGGCACCCTCAGGTGGGGGATAGATGTGGCACCACTCTCCATTTGCAACATGGGACAAAGGGCGCTACATGGGTTAGGACAAACACCCTCAAATGTATATTAGACTAGAAATAACATGTGCACATAGTACACGTGGACCTAAGAAAAAATCAACACATAGGATGCGGGTCCTGTGTGCATCTAAAAAGGAGAGGAAAGCATGGATGGGTGAGTGTGTATTTTCGGGGGTAAAATGTGGAAAGGCATGGGTTAAAACGCAAAAAACACCGGTGGCAAAGCAGGAAAAAACCCGTAGCAAACCCGTAAAATATGAGGAAGAGTGATGATTTTTTGGGAGGTACTGATGCTTGGGTTCATAAAAGGGCAACAGCAAACATGTAAGTAGTGGGCCTTTGGAGGCTTTTTCTTTGGGGGATAAGGTGGTACCTCCATTGGGGTTTGATGTGTCACCCATCTCCATTTGCCACATGGGACAAAGGGTGCCACATTAGGTTGTCCTAGTAGGATAAACACACTCAAATACATAATAGTCTAGAATGACACATGCACACAGTGCACGGGGTCCCAAGAAAAAACCCACGCATAGGATGCGGGCTTGCGTGCAGCCGAAAAGGAGAGGAAGTGTGGGTGTGTGTGGGTATCATCAAGTGGTAAAATTGAGAAAATCATGGGCTAAAACATAAAAAACACCGGGGCAAAGTGGGAAAAGACCAATGGCAAACCTATAAATATGAGGAAGAGTGAAGGTTTTTTGGGGTGCTTCTTGGGTTCATGAAAAAAGCAATGACAAACATGTAAATAGTGGGCCTTGGGGGGCTTTTTCTTTGGGGGTGAGGTGTATGTGTGTGTATAGTCGGGGGTTTAAAGGAGGAAAATCATGGGCTAAAACACAAAGAACACTGAGGGTAACGTGGAAAAAGACCAATGGTAAACCCGTAAATATGGGGAAGAGTAAGGGTTTTTTTGGGGGGTGCCATTGATGGTAAGCCGTAAGTGAGGAGCCCAACGGTTTAAGCCATCAATGCCATGAACGCAAGTATCTCCCAAGTGTTCACAAAATAACTGGACCGAGCTTATTTATGGGACTAGTGTTGTATCAGCAAACATGTAAATAGTGGGCCTTGGGGTTTTTCCTTGGGGGGGTGGGTGGGGTGGCACCCACATGTGGGGGTTGGATGTGGCACCGCTTTCCCTTTGACACATGGAACAAAGGGTGTGACATGTGGTTGTAGACAAACACACTCAAATGTATAATACACAAACACCCCTCATATGTATAATAGATACATGCATCTCGAGTGATTTTTAAATGTAAGAGGAGAAAAAACGGTAAGAACATCCGTGACACCGTGCCCAAATTGAAAACCAGGGCTTTTGTATTAATACCAGGAGACTAGTAGAGATATTGATTAGTTTGGTCTGCCACTTTGACAGGATCTCGGAGACATCTAACCTGTAAGATAACACAGCCTAAGAAAACAGTACCTGGCCCAAAGACCATAAATAAAGATAATAACGGGCCGACGTTACTTCCACCTGAAGCCCAATTACAAGTCGCTCTTCGTTTCTCCGATCTAGTTAGCTATGCCTCTGCTCCATCTTACATCAAAGATCCAAACCTCAAAATTCTCCGCTCACAAACTGATCCTATAACAAGAAATTCGAATCAGAAGTGCTCATCTTTCAGATTGAAAATATCACAATGCCGCAATCTCTGCACCAGCGGCAGAAATCCTCAGCAGATCCGTTCCCAATCTCGCCTCCTTCCTCCTCAAATCCCTACTCCTCTCCCTTCCATCATCGCGCCGCGTCTCTCCTCAGCCGCCCTGGCCTCTTGATCCTCATCTCCCTCTTGATCGTCCTCGGCCTCCTCCTCCCTTCGACCGGCCCATTCTCCTCTCTCCTCACATTCTCCTCCAAAACATCGACAGCCTCGGCTTCTTCGAGATCGAAATGGAGGGAGTACACTCTATCTCAGGCTGCGGCTTTCGTCGGAAACAAGAACGGGACGGTGATCGTTTGCGCGGTGAGCCAGCCCTATTTGCCGTTTCTCAGTAATTGGTTGATCAGCATCTCGAGGCAGAAGCATCAGCATGAGGTTCTGGTGATTGCGGAGGATTACGCCACGCTTTTTTTGGTGAATGAGAGGTGGCCCGGGCACGCCGTCCTCGTGCCGCCGGCGCCTGAGGCACAGACTGCTCACAAGTTTGGATCTCAGGTTTGTTGGTTCGCATTGTAATGCATACTTTTGATTCTTTTTCACGTTTCTGAAATTAAACAGGTTGAGATTTTTCGCACTTCGTTCGCAATGCACAACCTATTCAATGTTTCTATGAATAGTTGGTCCATCTATTCAATGATTACATTTGATTGCACGACCACTGGATTTACGATCACTTTGATTGATGATTAAACCGCGGGCTTATCAATTGTGATTCTCGATTTCCAAATGCATTTGTAATTGGCATCTAGGTCTAGTTTGACAACAGAGTTTGTGAAACAGAGGTTTCACTTTCGTTAAAAAGGATCCAGGGTTTGTATCTATACGGACCTCATTTTCTAAAGCTTGTAGTTCATTTAAGTTGAGTATTTGGATACATGGTATGCTTTTCCATGCCTATTGCAGTTTGTGAAATTGAGTCAAACTGAATTTACCCATACCATAGTTGAGGTTTGCGGCCACCAAACCTTAGTTTATGAACCTTCATCTTACCGCCCAAACGAGGCCCAGTTTCGGAAACTAAGGTTAGGACCGCAAACTCCATCGGACCAAACTAAATTGCGTTACCAAACAAGGCACTAGTTTGTATTGAATTGGAATTGACTTGCAAGACACTTGAATTCTATGGCTTTGAAGTAGAGACTGTTTTTATCACACAACTAACGAGCAGGACTTCCAAGATAACTAGAATTGTAATTTTAAAAAATTAAGCCTTCTACCCAATTGTTACCAAAATTTGTTAACTGGATTTGCAGTTCCATACTTGCAAACTCCATAATTTCCAAAAGCACATGATTTTTTGGGTACAAAATAATCAAACTGGCTGTAACAGGAAGCTATAATGAAGTAGCTTATTTGGGAACTTAACATGGCCTCTTTAATTTTACATTTCCTAAAAGCACCTGAAAATAAGTGAACTGGTCCTAAAAGCAATGGAAGCCTTCTATATTAGAGAATGAATTGGAAATTTTAATGAGATGCTTACCTTGTAATTTGACAGGGTTTCTTTAATTTTACATCGCGGAGACCACGTCACTTATTGCAAATTCTGGAGCTAGGGTACAATGTGATGTACAATGATGTGGATATGGTTTGGTTGGGGGATCCATTCCGTTACATTGAAGGAAATCATGATGTGTATTTCACTGATGACATGACTGCAGTAAGTCATGCTATCTTGGATTTTCTGTTTTATGTATTAAGTGTCATTTATTTATTCAAAATGTATTAAAAATATTTTGGAGAGTTAGTGGCATTTTGTAGGCATATACATTCTCTTAAAACCCTGAATAACTTGAGAGCATGAATATTAAAATAAGGAAAAGAGCTTTTTCTGGTTATCAGGTGTTTATTTTCTTGTTTTTTCAAGACCGTGAAACTTTATTTTATTCATCATCATCAGGTGAAACATCTAGATCACCCTCATCATTTGCCTGCTCCTGGTAAGAAGGGAAGAACATATATTTGCAGCTGCATGATTTATCTCCGGCCAACTGATGGAGCAAAATTAGTAATGAATAAGTGGATTGAAGAACTCAAAGAACAACCATGGTCTAACAAGAAAAAGTCTAATGACCAGCCTGCTTTCAACTGGGCTCTAAATAAAACAGCTGGCGAGGTATGTTCCTTTGGTATTGAGTTATGGCTCTATGAGCAACCGATTCATCTGGATTTTTTATCTGCTCACCAAGAAGCAAGTTGTCATGTTGTAGTTGACTGCTACATCATTCACAGCTTTAAAAAACTTATCTTTTGGTCGAGAATTGATGCTTGCCATTTATAGATTATTTTCAGTTTACTGACTGGTGCTTTTTTAAAATGGAGGATTGTGGTGGTGATGGTGATTGTGTTTTGCGGGGAAGAGAAGGGGAATTTTGGATCCTGGAAGAAGCATAAAAGGACACTTCTTCTTAAACTAAGCCAATAACTAAATACTGCTTCATTATGATATTTGGTTATATAACAAACAAATTACTAAGCATTGGACCAGCCATTATCCCGTTTTAGTTATGCATGGTGTATTTATAAGTAAGTGATCAGTATTCTTATGGGATATTGATTTTTGGATATGAAAATTAAAGCAATTGTGCATATAATAGCCTCAAGGTGGTGGTTATGCTTCTTGTCATCTCAGTGTAGTGTATGTAGCTAATGATTTACTTGTCAAACATATGGTTAGCGCTTTCGAAATATGTAAGGATTATTATCGAGACATTATCTACTGATGTACAGTAGTTCTCTCTCTCTCTCTCTCTCTCTCTCTCTCTCTCTCTCTCTCTCTCTCTCACAGTGGTTGTCTGTTTTTTTCACTGTGTGTGTTCATTTTGTGTGGCATTCCCTTAGCGAGAACTTCCTAGGAGGTCACCCATCCTGAAGTTGCTTCTCCTTGAGCACGTTCAACAGTAGTGTTTTCCATAGTTTTTCCTTCAAAATGCTAGCTACTATTTAGTCTTAAGTTTATGGGAATTATATGTACTAGAGATCTTTTTTTCCACATGTGTGACAAGGGACTATTCGAAAACTTTCGGGGTTACACACTTGCATTGAAAATGATTCAAACCCTTGTCATACCAGTATCAAAGTTTTTGCCACCAAGCTACATGTTTTTAGTTTTTTCAGGAACCATGGCAAAAACTTATTGGGATGAGAGCAATTTCAAGATGACTTTTTGCGAAGTTCTAGTTTGGAGCATAACGAATGAAGTAAAAACCTAACATCAACCAGAAGGGTGCTGCTTAGCATCTAATAGAATCATGATTTGTTTTTGTTTTTGTTTTTGTTTTGTTTTTTGTTTTTTGTTTTTTTTTTTTTTTTTTTGGGGGGGGGGGTGTGTGTGTGTGTTCATTCGTTCGTTCATTCGTTCGTTCATGAGAGAGAGAGAGAGAGAGAGAGAGAGAGAGAGAGAGAGAGAGTGTGTGTGTGTGTGTGTTCGCGTGTGTGTGCGTGTGTGTCTGTGTGCACGCGCGCGCGCAACCGTCCTCTGTAACAAAAAGATGCATGTATCTTCAATTTCCATGCCAAGAAGGGAATATGTCTTGGTATATGTCGACTGGTTGATGTGAACAAAGCTGCAAGGATCAGTATACTTTGGCATGTGTACCTCAAAATCCCTATGAGTTGTTCATTATATGAATAGCTATCTTCGAACTCATTTTATCTTTGCTATAGAACCTTTTCGTTCTAGACATCGGCACATGAAAATTTATTTTGAAGAGTTGAGAAGCTGATATACCCTATATGTATGTTATTGGAGATGGGAACTCACCTAATTGTTGGTTTGATCCATGGCTTAATGAGCTTATCTAATCGTTGGTTTGATCCATGGCCCGATGTAGGTATAACTGTTGATATCATTGGCCAGCAAGTAGCACTGATGGAGGTCTATCACTAGACTGTTTATACCGCATTGGCCGTGAGTAAATGGGTGCTCTTGCACCCCATCCTGTTGGGAGTCTGGTCTACCATCGACCTACAACATATTAAGAACGGTCCAAATCATGGAGATGGAGGCGGACTCGAAATTTTCTTTCGAGGCTGCCTAGGAGGTGGTTCAGGAGGTACACCTTGTACGAGGGCTGTTTGGTTTGGTTTGGAGGTGGTTGTCTTAAGGTGGCCTATTGTATGCTCTTTGCACTACATTATCGCTTGTTAAGAAAAGAAAAGTTGCTAGAGCGTCAAATAAATGTGGAGGGTTCATGAGTTATTTGCTTTCACAATTATGATGACAAGGATAATCTTTTCTTTACGTGCTTGTTCTCCACATGTATTTGGCCTCTTTGTCACCTAAAGCTTGGGTTACTCGCAGGGCAAATTGGTTCTATATCCAACAAAGTCCATATCCAGTTGAGTAAGTTTAAAGGAAAAGATATAGTCATAGTCCGTTCTACAGTTACTTTGCGACAACGATTTGGAATATTTGGCACGAGCACATTTCTAGGATGGTTTGGAGTCCAGCAAAGTGCATAGTTATGTCGTTTAAAGCCATTTAGGAATATGTAATCATCGTTATGAAAGGTCTAGATTAGCGGCGGGGAAAGCATGACCATAGAATTGTTTTTAGGCAATTGGAGCTTGTCTTGATGTCTTCATGTACTCGTTGACATTGCCATTAAGCTGTTAGCTGAGAGTGACGACAATGCTTGCTCCCATCTCTATCATTTTAATTCTTGGCATATATGGGGGAAGTGTACATATACAGTGTATTTGTTTTGGTTGATGAATGAATAATTAGTACCTTTTGGTGTGTATGTATCCATGCATGCATGTATGTATAATGAGAATTTGCACAAAACACCCATCTAGCTTATTCTTTTGCATTCACTCAAACCAGGGCATGTAAATGATACATGCCTAGTTTCTCACAAATATATTGAACACTAGATTTTCAAGAAGCTTAGTGAACAAATAGCATATTTCACATCCTGTGTTGCATAATCTTATCTTCTAACTTCACACGAATGGAATTACAACCAACTTTGATATGTTTCACCTGATAATAGAAGATGGGATTAAATGCAATATGGGTAGATCTACAATGATGACAATATAACTCCATGGCATATAGTAATCCAAAACCAAGTTTTTTGTAGAAAATATTATCTACATACCATTGCACATGTTGTATTAGCCATTGCACGATTCTTGGATTCTACACCTGACCTGGCTACAACAGTGCTTCCTTTTCATTATATCAGACTTTCTTCTAACAAATACACAATAATATATTGTAAAATGTTTATTTTTCATATCCAAATAGTATTGTAAAATGCTTGATGAAGTTGATCACATCGAGTTTACCATCCCAGATCCTCCATAACCGACTACTAAGTAAATTTTACATGCCTTCCTTCCATTCATGACTTCAGTATATTTTTCCGAAGATGCTCGCATGTCAGTCTACATTTTGCTGGATTGCATTTCAAAATTTGAGGACGAGCATTCTCTAATTACAAAAAACTATTGACTTCTGTCATATTGCACTAACTTGCTATCATTCAAGAGAATGATGGGAATTCAAATTGGATTCAAATTAGTATATTTAATATTTAAATCAATTTTATTTTTTAGTCTTGGAGTCCTTTTAGAATTTTAATTAGATTCAAATTAGTATATTTAATATTTAAGTCAATTTTATATTATAGTCTTGGAGTCCTTTTAGAATTTTACTACGAGTCCTTTTAGAATTCTATTATTTGAGTCTTTTTAGATTTTATTATTTTAGTTTAGTTGAGTCCTTAGATTTAGTTATTTGAGTCTTTTTAAAGTTTTTTTTAAAGAAATTTGAGTTTTTTAGAGTTTCCTTTTTAGAAAAGTTCGAGTCTTGAGTTTCGAGTTTTAAGGATCTCTTTTTTAGTTAGAAGTATTTATTTGAATCTATTTAAGAATTTAAATATAAGTCAAATTAGTCTCTGTGTTAGCTTATAAATATGACTTCGTATTCAACTTTTTAATTATGATGAGAGAATAAAATTTGAGAAATTTGGTGTAAATTTTGTATGTTTAAAAATTAAATCTTTTGCATTGGAGTGTAAGAGTAGGATTGGTTGCTTGGATGTGAAGTCTGAGAAGTCTCCGCATGTGAAACATGAGTCAGTGATCGTCGCATCTTCGGGATGCGAGTCCCAAAAATTTATTAAATCCCTAATTTTTTTTCTTCACCCAAATCTCCATCATAATTTTCCTCTTTCTTCATGTGTCACTCAATTTGTGCCGTCATGTGCCCATCCCTTACCTCATGTGTGCCATCCAATGACTTCTCAGGTTGTGCCCTTATTTGCACAATGTGTCGTGAGTCGTTTAATTTTATGGGTTGCCTTCTTGATTGGTGTGGATCACCTTTTCAATATTCTTCCGGGTTAGCATATCAAAGGTGTTACAAGTTGGGGATACTCTACCAATCATGTCAAATCGTTCAATCTTGCTGCCACACAATAACATGCAATAACTTAGCAACTACATTGTGAAAGCACACGGATGATTATCTAGAAAGACTTATTGATTGTATGTGTGCTACTAATTATGAAAATTAAAATAAAATCCTAAAAGGCTGGATTTTATATGCAAAGAAAAAAAGTGCACTCCTAAGATGATGATGCAACAAACTCAATGAGATTGAAGAATACCTACAATTAACAATGAGTATTACAATGCCTAGTGCAAGCTAATAGAAGTATGAGTACTTAGTTGGGTTTAGAAGTTACCCAAAAAGTTGCCAATACACTTGTTCATGAACGTAGGATCTCAAAATTTATCGGAATACAATATCCTCAACTTCTAAGTTAAAGATCAGCACAAATGCTCCACATATTAGTCCAAAAGTCAAACTGGCTTCAAGGGGCTTGAAGTTGGTTTGAACTAAACTGGGTTTTGGCTCATCAGTCAAATGAGTTGGCTAAGACTGAGTCACATTTGCTCGGACTAGGTCTGTTAAGTCACTTGCGGCTTCGGAAAAGTTGTTGGCCCCTAATTCAGATTAGATTCTAAATCCGATCACAAATTCGGAACTACTGCTTCTAGAGAGTACCGAGGTCGTCGCTGGAACTCGTTGTCGTCGCCAATTGAATGAGCCTTTAAAATCTGATGGAGTTGGCATGGAAGGACTTCGATAGCTTTTTAGATCCCAATGGTGGTCGATGACGATGCGATGATGAATGCGATTTGAGGGAGTGTGGCTGATGCCAGAGAAGGGGATGGGTTTAGGTGAGGTGTATGGGCGATGTGATCTCAAAGATGATGCAATGACGATGGTGAAAGGAATTTGTGGGGTTTGAAGGGATGACGAGAAGGCAATGTTGATGAACACGGGGTTTGATGGTCTGAGGATGATGGGATGGGATTTCAGACTTTGAGTTAAAATTTCTATCGGATTTTGTAGCTATTGAAGATTCAGTTAAGGTTGATGAACACTATGATTTTTCTATTTTTGATTTTTTTGCTGAATTGAAATAAAAAAGAGTATCTTTTTGCTAATTAACACTAAAGAAATTAAAAATAAAAGAAAAACACAACGAAAGAGATGAAGAATGTGATGGGGGAAACATATATGTTAGCTCTGATACCGATTCTGATACGGAACGAAAGCGGTAGGGTTATGGTTTTGGAAACTTAAGGATTTGTAGAAATTGATGGTGGAAAGCAAAAGATTTCGGAACGAAAGCGTTAGGGTTATGGTTTTGGAAAATTAAGGATTTGTAGAAATTGATGGCGGAAAGCAAACGATTTGGGCTTCACATCCAGAAGAATCACTCATCCACTCTAGATAAATCACATGGGCAAAAGCAAAGCCTAAAATCTTGTACTCGCACTTTTAAGTGGACTCAAATAAAGAAACCCAATTTTAGAAGGAAACTAAAAGGACCAAAAACAAGGAAACACAGAAAAGAATTTCTAAGAAAATCCAAACTCTTGAAACAAATAAAAAGAAAAATCCCCCAATAAAAATCCTAAATCCGTCTCCTTCTCCGTTTGTAAGTTCTTCACGGAGTAGGATTCACATCAATATGTTCCATAGGGTATGCTAACTCTTGTCACAAAATTATTATGAACAAAAACAACATATATATTGGAATATAAATTGTCTTTTTCGTAAATCAAAATTCGAGGAATACAAAAGTGAGCTTTCAAAGATCAGTTAAAACATGTTTGCTTTAGCAGTGATATCCACATTAAAAAATAATATTTGAGTATGTACTGCAGTTTGGAAGGTTTCATCAGTAAGTGAAAAATATTCTTTTAACAAATTTTTTTATGAACTAGTATAAGCTATGGCTGAACTAAGATGTTTATTAATGGATGAACTTATTCAGAGTATAATTTAGCTAATGAAGGATTCGATGTGTTTGATCATTTTTCAATATTTAAATGTAAGTTGTTCATAGTCTTAGGCACAACGTTATAGTAATGTCATGGGGAAAGAATTATTATTATTTTAACTTTCTGATACGATCCGGATCTAAATTTAGGATAAAAATATGATTTTTATGGGGTTTTGGGGTGAAAGATGTGGTTTTTATGGAAAAGATGGGGTTTTTATGGGAAAGTTGGAATTTTTAGGGCTAGGAAAAAGATTTGGGGGAGAAAATAGAGATTTTTATTGATAAAAACTGAAATACAAAGGACACTTTCGAGAGGTGGACCGCTCTACTAGCTTTGATTCGAGATAAAACCTAAATCTCCCCCTAGATCTAAAGGGATCTACCCTATTCTTGTCAAAAACTCAACATATCCTACTCCCCCTTTCCTCTCCTTCGTTATTTATAATAATACTCTCACTGATTAGGTAATTAGTCAAAAAGACTAAATCACCCTGCCTATTTAAAATATTATCAAATAAAGTCCTAATATTATTCTCCCATTAAATGCCACGATTTTCACATTAAATCATTTTAAAATGAGATTATGTACATGTTCGTCGCACCGTCCACGTTCGACGTATCGTCCACGTTCGATGAACCCCCAATTAAATGACGATTCTCGTATTAAATTATTTTCAAATAAGATCACGCCCATGTTCGCCGCATCGTCCACATTCGTCGCACCATCCATGTTTGACGCATCGTCCACATTCAATGAACCCCCATTCATATCACTTTCTAAGAGCATCTCCAACTATCCCCTTCAAAAAAGTTCCTTCAAAATGGAATATTCCTCAAAGATTCCATTTTGAAGAATCGGCAACTCCAACACCACCCCTTCAAATCTTATTTTATCATATTTAGTTATCTTTACATAATGATAAAATATTACTTTTGAAAATGGGTTAATCTAATAAATTATTTATTTATTAAAGAAATTTATAAATAATATAAAATTATTGTTATTTTATAACTGTAATAATTTTTTTTGAAAAATAGTACATATTAATATTTGTCGGTAAAAATAATATTAATTTGTATATAGATGTTTTCTTTACCAACAAAACAACTGAATACTTGAAAAATATTCAATATTGGTTTCATATTATAGGTATTATCGCAATCTTTCCAATGGTACCGAAATTATTAAATTTGGTTATGTGAAATGAAAGATATTAAATGTTTAACTAATCATTCTTAATTAAATATAGGGTCAAAGTTGTAATTTAGGATGAGAATATCAAGTGAAGGGGTGAATAGTGCCCCTTCAAAGGGGCGCTATTCACCCCCTTCAACCCTGGCTTCATTTTGAAGCTGGGTTGGAGGGGTTGGAGATGCTCCAAGTGCTCTGTTATAGCGTTACCTGGACATTCTGTTTTCACCAAATTTTGGCATGTTGGATGCTTAGGATGTTTGAGCACCCATGTCCCTTAGGACATAGCTCACATGAAGTGTGCAAAGAAAATAAAGGATGGAAAGGAAATTCCATCCATAGGAAATACGTGAGGAATAGTGAGTTTGATATTTCTTTTGCTCCCACGTTCATCCAAACCTGCAGCATGCTCTCTTTATTTATCAATGCCCATGGTAGTTACCTATTGCTCCTCTAAATATGGATATAATATATAAATAAATTGGGAATGCCATGTATGAGTTCATGTGAGGGAATGGTTGTGAGATCCATATGACCAGTCAAAAGAAGAGTAGGTGTATCTCACCTCCCCCTCTCACAAGCTCACTCAAATTACATGGACAATCCCTTTATTTTCATTTTTCAAATATGTTGTATTATTTATATTACAATCATGTCCCCATATCCTACCCTCAAAGTTTCATCGTGTCAGACACTGATGCCATTGGCCACATCTCATGTCCAGGATTACTATTTTGCTCTCCATTATAAATCCTTTTTGCGCTACATAGCCTGTGACCAAAACATGATCATTAAGAGCATGGAACTTTATTTATATTTATTTGCCAGCTTCAAGAATTATATGGTATGTTGCATGGTAATCTCAAATCTCTAACCTTTTAATGTTTACAAAGTATTAACCAATGAACAACGCAAACTGCTGCAGGTGGATCTTTATCTATTGCCTCAGGCAGCATTTCCATCTGGGGGGCTGTATTTCAAGAATGAAACATGGGTTAAAGAAACCAAGGGGATGCATATCATCATCCACAACAACTACATCACGGGGTTTGAGAAGAAGATCAAACGCTTTCGTGATTTTGGGCTATGGCTGGTTGACGATTACAGCCACGAGTCCCCTCTGGGTAAAATAGACCGATGAGCATGCAGAAGCACATGCCGCGCAACTTCTCCACGCAAAGCTGGCACTCTCCCATTATAACCGGTTATCATGGCTTCTATACGCCGTTTCCTTGTTGCATAGAAGGGCAACATTAGCACGGTATGTGGGCTGAAGGGAGGATACTATGGTCCACGGACAGAGCGACTCAGTTTCAGCCAGCCAGCTTTCTGCAATATTTTGTTTTTCGCCTCCCTTCTTTACAGTGATGCATTCTTTATGCTGTTGTATCTTCATGGTATCATCAAGCATGCCAACGTGCAACGTTCTTTAACTTGCTCCAGTGCTGATAATTTCCACAGTGACCGACAAGAGAAAGCTTGCGGATGCTGCTCCTTCCTCTTATTTATTTATTATTTGTAAATGCCAATGAAAATATTGAAATACTGTCGTAAGAGTGATGATGTTTGGTACTTGTTAGTGTATCATCACCACTAAAGTCGGAATAGTGTCCAATGCCCGCCCGCACATTCAAAGTTTAGGGTAAATAGTGCCACAATACTTTACAAATATAAATAGGGCTTTTTAGATATATGTCCTCTAAAAAATGGGTTATTTTAAAAGAGTCCTCCAAATAATAGCTTTTACCATTTGGTCTCCTAATTTAACAAAATCACTACAAAAGAGTCCCTAATTTTAAAAAAACCTCATTTTGCCCCTCCACCTCTCCTTCCTCCTCCGATGGGCTGCGCACGCGGCGGGTTTCGCCGGAGAAGAAGGGGGCTCGCCGGAGAATTGGGCTTCACTAAAAACCCCAGTAAGCCTGTGACCACCCTCACCAACGTGATAGAATTGGGCTTCACTAAAAACTCTCCAATCATTTCCCATAACAAACATACAACATCTTCCCACAAGCCCAACTCCGCAGAACCCCCAATAACTTACAACTTTCCTTTTACTCATTTTATCAAACAGCTCTTGCGCATCATAAGATCGTCCACAACCAAAGTACATTTGTATCAAAGAATTCTGTACATAAATATCATGCACGAATCCGCATTTCATTGCATGGTTATGAATCTGGGTCCCCTCCAAACCCGTCGAAATCCTAGTGCAAGCCTTGAGAACAGGGGGGAATGCGTGCGCATTGAGACAAAATGGGTCCTCTTCAATCAAGCTCATATACAAAAATAAAGAGTTTTCAGGTGTTGGGCTGAGAGAGAAGCCGTTGATTAATGTGTTCCAGTTGATGGAATTACGCCGAGAGAGAGAAGAAAACAAACAAAGGGCGGACTGAGGGTCGAAGATGGAGTAGAGAGAGACGAGTTAGGTTGACGATGAGTGGGTCTTGGGTGAGAGTGGATTTGAGGAGTTGTGCGTGGAGTTGGGTGACATCTCTGCTGCTTGAAGATTGCTGGAGGAGGGAGAGGAAGTGAGGGACGTCGTAACTGAGAGTTATGTCCGCTGGAGACTTTGTGGTCGCTGGCTGCGCTGATGATGCCAATGTGCTGAGAGTGGCCATGAGCTTCGCAACCTCCTCTCTCTCTCTCTCTCTCTCTCTCTCTCTCTCTTGCTGAGAGTGGCCATGAGCTCCGCAACCTCCTCTCTCTCTCTCTCTCTCTCTCTCTCTCTCTCTCTCTCTCTCTCTCTCTCTCTCTCTCTGGCACCGCAAAGCTCGTTTGCTTAAAAATGGTTGGGGAGTTTTTAGTGAAGCCCAATTCTCCGGCGAGACCCCCTCTTCTCCGACGAAGCCCGCTGCGTGTGCAGGCCATCGGAGGAGGAAGGAGATGTGGAGGGGTAAAATAGGGGTTTTTAAAAATTAGGGCCTCTTTTGTAGTGATTTAGTTAAATTAGGGGACCAAATGGTAAAAGCTATTATTTGAAGGACTCTTTTAAAATAACCCATTTTTTGGGGGACATATATCTAAAAAACACATATAAATAATGCCTGATGAGGTTATGGCTATTCTTGAACTTGAATTTTGTAAAAGAGAATAATGACTATCATACGCCATATGAGATAGGCTCTCATATGCCCTCTCACATAAAGCAACCAAGTACAACCAAGTACAAGCCCATGTGGGCTTGTACTTGATTGCTTTATGTGAGAGGGCATATAAGAGCCTATCTCATATGGCGTATGATACCCATTAATCCCTTTGTAAAATTACCTGGAATTGTGGTATGCTTTCGACTTTTAAAAAAAGGACAATTATTTTAAAATTTTGAAGTTATGAAAAATTAGCTTGCACTTTGGCTCAGTTTCATGGTTCTCTAACGTTTAAGATAGTTTTATGAAATTAGATCACGGTTCTAAAAGTTTTGTAAGTTTTATGAAAGGGATTAATGTAGAACATGTGGCACCTGATCCAATGGATCAGGTGCAAGACACAAAAAGGTGGGTCCAGCGAGTACAAGCCCATGTGGGGGCTTGTACTTCCCACCTTTTTTGTGTCTTAGCACCTGATCCATTGGATCAGGTGCCACCTTTTCTACATTAAATCCTTTATGAAATATGCTAGGATGTCTAAATAATTCCGCAACAGAAGACATGAAAATCAAATTTGTCTAAAATTAACAATAAGGACAATTTTTTCAATGAGGCCAAAAAAAATTTAATTAGGAAAATCGACCTAAAAAAATTTTAATTAGCAAAATTGACCTCTTTTGTCCCAATCAGCAAAAGAGGTCGATTCTGGCCCGTGGGGCCCGTGTGCCCCATGGGCCGCACTTTCAAAGTGCGGCGCTCGGTCGCACTCTACAGGTGCGGCCCCGCAATACAAATAAGACAAACAGCTTTCGCTCTGTGATTTCTCACTTATTCAGCTTGGATATCAGTTGATTTGAGGCCCCTGCCATTTTCTTTCTTGTTATTTATTGTCATGCATGGACGAATCAGGCTTATTTGCTTTCCGTATCTGACTGAAAATGATGTCGTTTGTGAACTTCCATTTATTTGGTTTTGGTAATCAACCAGAAAGTCAGTTTTGTTGCTTAGGATCTAGTTTGTGAACTTTCATTCTGGCCTATTACATTTTCATGATAGGTGTATACTAATACTAAAATGTTCGACATTCAACAACATTATTTGGGTGGCGTTTGATGGTAATGTATCGTCCTTACAGTTTTTTGTACAGTTCCCAAAATTATACATGCTTTTAAATTGATGCATGAAGCAGTCACAACTTCTGCTATTAGAAATGATCCTTGCATGTCGATAAAGCTCGATACGTAATTAAGGCTCTAGGAGCTTCAGAAATGATCAACGTCATTGGCTAGCATCATCGAGGGTGGCAAACATCTGTAGGCACCAACAGAAGTGCGGCCTAGGGCCGTACTTTGAACGCCGCACTTTCAAAGTGCGGTCGTGGGGGCACACGCGTCCCACGTGCCAGAATCGACCTCTTTTGCTGCTTGGGACAAAAGAGGTCGATTTTACTAATTAAAAATTTTTAGGTCGATTTTCCTAATTAAATTTTTTTTGGACTCTTTGCAAAAATTGTCCTAACAATAAAAGCCAAGATCAAACTGTAAAACTTGAATTTAATACTGAAATAAAAGAGTCACTTTTGCGCGGATATACTTTTATGATGTCAATGGATCCAAAAATCCTTCGGTGAAGACCACTCTCTCGTCACTAACCAGCTGCGATAAAGACCACTTTATCGTCACTAACCAGCTGCAATAGATGTTTCACCAGCTGCAATAGATGTTTCACCTTGATGACGAAGCCCATTCACAATCTATGAGCCCTCCAAGAACTCGAAGTGGCCACCTATGTTTTGTTAGTGCCGGGGAGGAGGAGAATGAAAAGGTTTTCTCACTCAAAGAGGTTTGAATTTCCCTACTCAAGAGATCTTGGATGCTAGATCTTTGATCTCTCTTGTTAGGATTGATTGGTGAAGAAGACCATCTATATAATGCTCGAGATCCTCCAAATCCAAGTCATATTCAAAATTCAAGTTGGAACCCAACTATATCCCTACATGCGTAAATAGAAGAAATCTTATCCATGAACTCTTTTAATCCCTTTTGGATCCTAAAGTAGAATCAAACTCTTATCTAAAAACTAGGTTGACTTAAAAGAATAAAACTCCTTGAAATCCAACAACTCGTGGGATATCTAATACGAGTTAAACTCTATCTTTTGGGCTGATTGTTGACTCAATAAATTGGTCAAACCATAACCCAAAACTGACCCAAACACACACCCAAATGTTCAGCTGCACGCGCCGCTGGACAGCAGCCAGAAGCCAGGGTATGGTTTGGTGGAGTTTTAGCTTTCCTAAGGATTAGGATTTCGTAACTCTTTACAAATATCCCACTCACATTTGCAACTCCTTGCGACATGTTCCTCTCCATTAATTTTGTCAATCACAACTTTTTGTGATTGATCACTCGCATTCGCAACACCTTGCCACGAGCTCAAACATCTCTAACAAGTCGATCACAACTCTTTGTGATCG
Organism: Scilla litardierei; assembly: GCA_030789695.1. Lineage (NCBI taxonomy): Eukaryota > Viridiplantae > Streptophyta > Magnoliopsida > Asparagales > Asparagaceae > Scilla > Scilla litardierei. The sequence continues at coordinate 145,430,412 of CM061132.1, read as the reverse complement.
ACCACATATATCTCATATATGTTAAATGTTTTCCTTTGCTTTTCTTGATGAGCCATCGTTGGTGTGAGACTCTAAAAGCTCGATTCCTAATCTGGTAGTGACTCGATCATACTCTATGATTGTGTCACATGTACGCTAGCGATACTAGCTGTGCCTGATGACCAACCGTTTTGGAATTATCATTATCTGGTTGGTGTGAACCTGGAATCTCCTCCGACCAAATTGGGGACTATCAATGACAGCTTTTGTGTAGTATGGTTCATTCGTCAAAATTATGTCGCCAAGGTGTCTAGGATATGGAAACTATCAAATCCCAATAACACCTTAAAGCTTGAGTCATATGCGATCTCATAGTTTGAGGTTGGATGCACTTGTTACTCTTAACAAGTTTATCCATTCCAACTTGGTCAATGACTTACAATTGATCCATTGACTCTTTACGAAACTAACCTCTCATACCAGAGGAGACGAATCCCATCTAGACGGTCACTCTCTTCACACACTTTGGACTATACCCAACGAGTACCTATATAATGGGAGAAATGTCGTTGTTCGATAAAATCCAAAGTATAACCTTCCACATTCAAGGTCCTTAAAAATGTCACTGGTCATAAGGACTATGCTGCACCAACTGTTACTTGCAAGCTTCTATTGACAGTCAGAATATGATTACCGTATAGAAGCATTTTCTGTGAGTCATTCTGTGAACTTGTTCTCTAACAAGCACATGTACGTTGTCTCATGAAGTCCCCACATCGAGTGGCTATGCGATCAACCACTACCGTTACAATAGTAGAGAACAATGCACACTGTTATATGCATAATATCAATGTCACACCTTGATATTTCTATGACCAGTAATATTTAGAATATGTGCTTAAGCGGATCCAGTGGGCCTTATTATCCTAATCTTATTATAATCCCAATGTCCTCACACTTAACCAATGACTTTATCCGTGCAATTGTATAATGATAAACCATGTATTCCCAAACTGTATCAAAGAATTGCCTAGATAAAGATGCACCAAATAGCTTACTATTCTTTTTGGTTTATTTGGTTGTGAAAGTGGGAGATTCCACTTTTCCTCCCACTATTCACTCATTCTCACCCTCACTTTTACTCGTCATGTTCTTTTGTGTTGGCTTCTTTAAGTGTGAAAATTTGATGACGTGGTCACAAAAAACACACAATAAAGTTGTGTGGGACCCACAAAAAATTCCAACATTCACATTCACAACCCACTTTCACCCAAAAAAAAAAACACAATACTCACTTTCACCAACACTAATCACAACTTCAACAAAGACAAATTTAAACACAAAAGAACAGGCCCTTACAAATAATTGCTGTAAGGGCACACGTTTTGTAACAAATCACACAACCCAATGGATGCTTCCAATGCACAACAATATCGGGTGCTACGCTTATCGCAAATAGGTCATGTACTCTACTCGAATTGCCACCACATACTCGGGAGAAACCAACCACACATTGCCCAGACTTCCTTTGCAAAAAGAACTCGGAAGCCTCGGCTCCTTCTACTTTCAAGCAAGTGAGACCCATGACGCACCATGCGGCAATGATTGGGAAAGCTCCGGCCTAGTTTAGTTTCATGATAGTGAGCATGCCTTTCTTCATATGGCTCACCTAGTATATTTAATGCGAAACCTTGTCTTTGTCTCAGAATTCGTAATGATGCTAAACTGAATGTGCTTGGAGTGCTTGCATTGCCCGCTGCCATCCATGTGCCAGTATGGCTTCGAATCGCTTCAATGATAGTGCATGCTCTTTTTACTCATGTGCATCCTTTTTTTTTTCGATTCAAGTGGAAGCATTGGAAAGCCAGTCTGGAAAGGGGAGGGGATTACACTAAACCAAGGGGGGAGGGGGAGGCCACTAACACTCATGTGCATCCTTGGTATCAATACCAAGTACGCATGGTTTCTCTTCTTGCGCGGTGCATCCGCACACAACCTTGCTAGGTCAACATGTCAAACGGCCCATTCGGGCCAGCCCGGGTTCAGTTTCATCCCGGGACGGGACGGGCCGGCCCGGCTAATTTTGATTTTTTTTAAAAACATATTTAAAAAAATCTGAAAAAATTCTTTAAAAATCTAAAAAATTCAAATATTAATTTTTAATGTTGTAAAAGTATAAGTAAATTAAAAAAATTATATGGTATGTTGTGAATGGATATGAACGAGAGTTGGTTAGGATTGTGTGTATCTTAGAGGTACGCCCATATCTATGTATCTTATCTTGTAACTCTTCGATCATGCGCCTATAAATAAAGGGCTGGGGGCTCCTCCCCAGTAGTTGATTCATAACATATTACATGTAAATGTTACGTGTTGGAAAAATATTAGTAACTTAGAAAATAATTAGTGTAACTTATACAAAAATTATTTTGTTGTGAGTTGAGGGAGGTCTTTGGCCTCCCTCCCCTCATTATCTTCCATTACACCCCACTACTAAGTAGTGGGGGTCCATTGGGCTTCTTACCCCCCATTGAGAAAGAATATATAGAGAGCCATGGCTTATGCCATGACTACTCGATACTTTGAGATTGGTATCTTCTTATGAGTTTATAATACGTTATCAGCACGTGAGCTCTCGTTCTTGAGCTTCTCCTTTTATCCCCTCAAATCACCCTCACCGCGCTTAGGAATCTTAGTTGCTGCGATCCGTTGCGGCGATTTCTGCGCGTTGAAGCTCGATCCCTTGGAATCTTTAGTTGCAGCGATCCGTTGCGGCGATTTCCACGGTGCATCGGGAGCGGGGATTCATTCTATTGATCTAATCTTATTCGACGACCGTTCCTAGATCTAACGGATCTAGAGGTAAACAATACAAACTCCTAAATCTAAAATTTATATTCATGCAATATGTTTAGATAATACATATTATGGACAAAGTATTTCATATGATACAAATCATTAAAAAAATTTTGTTTTTCATCATCGGCCTCAAAGCCCTTGCGGTTTTTCTTCATCGGCCGACCCCGAAGGCCATTTTTTAAAAATACTTACAATCGGATTTATAATCATTTTTTTCAATATAAATTCCTTAAATTTAACAGAAACATCCAGAAAAATCTTGGAAAATCCTGTAAAAATTAGGAAAAATCAAAATGATTATTTTTGGCAACATTGGGTTGATTTGTTCATGATTTTAATTATTTAGTGCATATTATGTTAATCTCAACATCATGCAAATTATATAAAAATTGGATTAATTAAATTTTTTCCTTCACGTATTAATAATTACAAGGACCCTGAGACCGATCTGTCGTTAGTTACCTAACCTACCGGATAATGACCTTTTTCCGTTGTCCAAGTAAATTATTAAATGTAATTTTTATATAATATGCTTGCTATGCTGAATATACATCTTATGCCTGTGTGTTTGCATAGTTGATTTTTATATTGCATGTAGCATATATAAACTGCGTGGATATTGTAAATAATTCAGTCTTGTGGTTTGGGATCAACCATTTTGAGATACACCTTTTTATATTACTCGCTTTCTTTTTCTGTTTTGAGAGATATTGTAGTGAGGTTATAATGTAAAATGCCAAAGACCGGAGCTCAGCCAAATTGAAGACGGAGATGAAATCTGCATTATGCTGGGACCCAAAATGGGTTTCCAAGTTGTATTTTTATTTCTTTTTGTATTTCATTTTTTGGACTGTATTCGGACATTTTTGGACATTTTGTTTCTAAGGGTATCTGGCCGATCCCCACATGACTTTTTATTTATTTTGCGTGAATTTATTTTTTACAAATATTAATTCATGCTTATTTAATTGCATAAATAAATGGCAAAATTAACGCGCGTTGATTTTGATGTGCTGGATGCGGCAGGAAAGAACTATCTGAGCTGGCGGGTGAACCTGACATTCCACCTGTGCTCAACGGCTCTTATGAGTACGATTCTGGCTCCGACTACTGTGCTTGCGGCCCCAGCAGCGGCCTAGGCTACGTCAACCACGACCCCTGAAGCGACGCAGTCATCTGTCTCTGATATAGAAAAGGCAAAAGTCATTATCTACATTAGGAGGCACATAGATCGGACCTTAAAAGCCGAATATCTAACAGTAGAGGGTCCACTTGAGTTATGGACGGCATTGGAGGCACGTTATAAACATCAGATTGATGTTATACTTGTTGGGTTTTGGCGGACCCCCAGAGCTCGGATCCGTATCCGTCCTAAGTCGGACGGACCACGGAGGCACAAAAGCGCAGCGGAAAACCAGAAATCAAAATTTCTACACTAGCTAAACTATTTAGCTAGGCTCTGGGGAGCCAGAACCTAGCCCGATCTATGCCAACTTGGGGTGGATCTGACCACCCCAAGAAGGATCTACACTAAAGCGACTAATAAAATCTACACTAAAAAATGCTTAACCACATACCCGGAATCTTGGCCCTGGGGCAGGCAAGATGTACCGCACCGTCTTGAGAAGCTCCTCGTAGCCGAGCCGCGTTGACTCGATCTGCCTGAGCCGCCTCGCACCCTCGCACCGATCCGCCCGAGCTGCTTTCGCCTCCGAGCCGATCACACGCGGTAGAAAGTTTCACTTGAGAAGAAACCCGCGTCTTAGACGTCCGGATCAGATCCAAACCTCCTTTGTAGTCGTGCTAGGACTACTCCGGAGAACAGGAAAATAGAGAGAGAGTTTAGTCGCGGATCGAGCTTGCTCTAAAATTCTGGAGCTACTCGATCGTTGACTGGTGTGTGTTTCAACGAGGAGAGTGCACCCCTATTTATATAGGGAGTGAGCACTCACTCACTCGTTGCGGGCAATGTGGGACATTCCGCATGAAGAGGGAAAATCAATTAAGCCATTTGGCTTAATTTCAACTTTAAAGTTAGCCTTTCATAAAGTCAAACTTTAACTAATTAATTCTCCTTGCATACTAAACTTCAGACACCAAACAAGCTATCAATCAGAAGAGCTTGGAATGGTGAACGCGTAGGAACTGACGGTGACGAATTTCGACTTCGTTTGACCCCTCAAACAATTGCTCAAAGTTTAGCAATTTCTCAAAATTCGTAGCCGTCATTAGGGGTTTCAAAAAACCCTAATTTGACTTAAGTTGCGGGTGCGCCCGCTAAGCCTAGCGGGCACGCCCGCCCAAGGGGACCGGGCGGGCTGCGCGCGCCCGCTGCCGCAGCGGGCCGCGCGCCCGCATGCAGCGGGCGCCGGCCCGCTGCGCAGCGGGCCACGCCCGCTGATGCAGCAGGCGCCCGCCCGCTGCACACAGCGGGCCGCGCCCGCTGTGTAGCGGGCGTGCGCCCGTTGCAGCAAGCGGGCTGCGCCCGTTGTCTTTGTTCATGGGCCCTTTTGGCCCAGTGGGTCTAACCCACTTCCCCTTGAACTGTTTCTGGGCTCGTTTGAGCTCCGATTTGGATGCGGTTTGAACCTGTGTTTAGACCGAGACGATCCCGTCATCCAGGTAACCCTTTCCAACTTGTTTGTTCCTACTAAATCCGTCGTAACCAATTTACAACACGCTTAGTCAAAGTTTGCATCTAATGCAACATTTTGTCCCTATTGCTTAATGTGACTAATATTCACAACCTCTTTGTGAATATTCAATATCATCAAATGATATTTCTCTCTATTCTATATTCCTATTACTAAGACACGAACACTACTCGGTGTGAGACCCTACAGCCTGACCTTACTACAGGTTGGGGCTCGAAACCCCTAGACGACGGTCACTACGAGCAGTAGCTGTCGTCCCTGTTTCAGAGTCATCATAACGTGATCGACCCTTTGACAAAAGTATCATAGGGTTTGCATTGGCTGTGTCAGTGATGAATGCCGTTAGCTAAAATCCCTTCGTCAAGACTGTGTTATTGTTGGCCTAGGGTATGGTTTTCTGTCAACCCTATTAGACAACATTGGTCAGTATACGGCGGTCTTTATTGTATACACGTTGTACTACTTGCAACGTACCCCGGCCGAGGATTAATATAAAGACCGTACTGAGCCTGTAACACTAACTTCCCTTTAATGGAAGTGACAAATCCCATCTTAGTCACTTACTTACCTCGAGAGCTTCAGGTGCAACCCAACCTAAGATCTTTCATCAGGACTTGTCGTCGAAGCTAGATCATGGGTCTAAGCTACACCGTTCGCTCACAGGTTGGTACAGATGACTTCAGGTCTTAAGGATCAACTAACCTATCATCACCCTAGAGTTATTAAAGACAGATTATTAAAGTTAACCATTTAACAACTCTAACTTGGTCGTTCAGTGAACTCATTCCCAAATGAGCACCTGTGTCTCGTCTCCGACTTCACCAAGTCGAATGACTATGAGATCACCATTACCCTAAGGTAAGACGAAGACACAGTGATCTATCCGATGTGTCGATATCCAGTTCTCGACACATCTATGATCACGAACCGTTTAAGACTTACGTTTCTATTCGGTCGCTTACTTACTCATAATCGAGATCTCATCTAGATATGTAAGGACCTAACTATAAGTCTATGGATATTATCTAAGTATATTAATACAAATGATTTTATACTTAGAATAATACGTACCATATACGGTATGAACAAGACGTATAATCAAGATAAATTGCCTTATGGGCATATATCTTCCTACATCTCCCACTTGCACTTAGGCTATTTATCTCGGTATCTCATACCGTTATAGCATATCAGTCACTTTGACATTTGATATGGCAAACCTAAGAATGGTTCTACTAACAAGTATCTACAACGAATTTTAATGGATTGAAATTACATCTCTTGATCACACATGGTTGATCCTTTGGAAAAATGATCTGGATCAATTTTTCTAACTTTGTATAGCTAACAGTTAGCTTATACGATTTAGATGTGGGGTCTAACATTTCCGTAAGTCAGTTCTAGCTCACTCCACTTTATTGTGTCAATATGTCAAGTACATATTTGACACCCTAAGTCTCTATATACATACGATTAAATCAAAACAATTTTGACTTATTGATTTAAATAGAAGATTCATTAAAGTGAAATATCCTTTTTACTTAGTCCGAAAAACGGAACTAAGTATATGAGCTCGCTCCCACTGACTTTAAGAATTACCTGGTTAAATTACTGCAACATAATATCTAAATCATATTTAGATTTATGTGCAAAAATAACCATTTGGTAAGTGCCTCAGATGGAATGCACAAGTGTCAGGTTCGGTTTGACGAATGAGTCAAGTCAAGATCGTTTTAAGGAATCTTGACATTGACTCGTTCAATCAAAACGTCCTACACTGTACTTATTCCTTTAACCACATTTAGTATTAACTCTTTTAATAACTAAATGCATTTCATCAAGAATTAATCTTGATATGCGTATTATTGTGATCGCACACAATTTATACGCCCACTGGAACCTATACTTAACTACTGATTGACTTTTAACATTAAGTCAGCTCCAAAAACAATATTATCGAAGCTAAGCATTATTATTCGCAACCATCACAGAAAAAAAAGCCACATCCACAGAATTTAAGCCGATTCAATTTCAATTGCAACAAACGAGACATCCATTCCAAAACAACGGGTACATGAAAAGAACCTTAACTTGTTTATCAAAAATAAACCTTGAGTGCAAAGCACTCATGCATTGTTTTCGACCTTTAAAGATGATACAATTTTATTCAAGTAAGAAAAATATCATCTCCATCATGGTCATCGTCTCCAGAAGTCTTTGAAACGGTCCCAGCAGCAACTGTTGCTTTGATAGCCGACCGATCTCCGTACTTCTCCAATCTCCGGTTCATATCAGCCACCTATATACATTACACCGATGTCTATAAGTATATCATACTATATGAATGGAAATAATTACATTTAATCGAATTTAATTTGTACCTGAGGTAGAGGCATCAGATGCCCCTTCTTCTTCTCTGCAAGATAAATCTTACAGTTCCTCTTCCAGTGGCCAACCTTGTGGCAATGGAAGCACTCAGATTTCGACTGGGCCCCTTTATTCTTCCTTTTTCCATTCTTAGCCTTCGCAGGTTGTGGGACCTGCCTCTTCTTTCCTTTGCCTTTCGGCTGGTCGGAAGTAGCAGAGCCAACAACCAGTGCAGTCGGCTTCTTCTCAATTTCCTCAAACTGCCGGAGCATATTGAGGAGACCAGGAAGATCCATCTCAAGGCTGTTCATTATAAAGCCAGTTATAAAGGGCTTAAACTCGGGAGTTAAAGACTTTAGGATAATATCCGTGGACATCTCATTGTCAAGGATAAATCCTAACTGGGCAGCGTCCTCTACGTACCCGATCATCTTGATAACATGATCTTGTACGGGCCCTGTCGTCATCTTTGTGCCCCAGAGGTTGCTAGTAGCTTCGAACTTGGCAGCTCTGGATCGCTTGCCATACAACTCTTGTGCATTAAGGAGTATGCTCTGAACATCCATATGTTCATGCTTCCTTTGCAGTTCGTTGGTCATCGAAGCTAGAGTAAGGCACCTTGCCTTCTCTGCATCCCTCTGGTACAACTTAAAGGCTTCTTTCTCTTCGTGGGTTGAATCATCATCGGGCTTCTCCGGAGCGTCCTCGAACAATATGTTGTTGGGAGCAACGATCTAGGATCTTAGTTTGATGATGACAAACGTATCGGTATATCTAATGTGTGTGCTCAGTGTGTTTCAGGCTTGGGAAAACAATGTATTCCCAGTATTTGGCGAAATTGCTATTCATATAGCATCTGAGGAGAAGAAGGAAGTAAGTGTGCAAAGGAGTTAGACTTGGTCAAGATGAAGTGATAAGGTGTGACCAATTCAAATCAAAGTTGGACTTGGTCCAATGAGGAATGAGATGGAGCCATTTCAAATTTCGTGGGGATTTAGTCAAATCAATTAGAAGATTTCCTAACCCTACTCTAATTCAAAATCCCTATCAAAATACAAAATCCCTATCTCTTAGGGACTCTCCCCAAAACCCTAGCCCTAGCCTATAAAAACACAATTGAGGGGCTACATTATTTTTTGCGGCTATCAAATATTTTTGAGGGGCTACACAATATTTTTGCGGCAATACAATTAAATCAAAGAGGAGGCCATACATTTTTAATAGGGCATGCGGCAGCAAAAAGTGCAAGCAAAAGAGAAAAAAAATAACCCTCCGTGATCAAAACCCTAAGTCCTAATTGCCGTAGCCTTATACCAACATTCCGAGGCAAACAGGGGCACGGCCAAGTTTCTTTTTCGAAAGCTTCTTCGAGCACTCTCCGCAGCTTCTCTCAACCCCGACTTCATCATCCTCGCAGCTACCTCTACATTGTCCAAAGCCAAGAGCTGCAGTCCGTCGCCGCTCGTCGGAGAACCCCTGAAGCCGTCGCCATCATCAACGTCAAAGAGTAAGCCGCCATCACCATCTCGAAGAAGCCCACGACATCATCTGCCTAGCCATCGAAGAGAAGCTCGCCGTCGAAGCTGCAGCTGCTCTCATCACTCCGACGTCGAAGCGAAGTCGGAGAAGCCGACTGTCGCCTCCGCTGCTGATTCAAGCCGCCACCATCTCCGTTGAGCGAAGAAGACGAAGACAGCCGCTGCTGCTGTCGGAGAAGCCCACATCACCGGAGATCCACACCATCATCGCCGTGCTACCGGAGCTGCAACCGCCGAAGTCACGCTGAAATTGTCGTCAACCGTGGGTCATCGGAAAAGGGAAAGAGGCTCGGAGCGATCGCCCATCGTTGCTGCTCTTATCGTCGGAGTGCCGTCGAAGACGAAGCCGCCGTCAGGATCTAGGCGTCGCCGTGTGTCAACACCGGAGGCACTTGGAAGCTGCTGACGCCGGAGAAGATCACTGCAGTCGACAGGCCGCTGTCCGGAGTTGTTGCTGCTGCTCAAAACAAAAATTCACAAATGATGAGAATTCACACAAAATTCACAAATAATAATAAAATGTCAAAACAAAAATTCACAAAAATCCACAAATGTCAATTCCACAAAAATTCACATATAGTCTAGACTTTATATATCAGTTGACTGTAAAGAATACACAAATGATGAGAATGTCTTAGTTAATGTAAATTTTGCGTGTGAAATCAAATGGAGGCAAATGTCAAACCAATCGACTCCCCCTCCACTGAGGGCAAAACACAAACCTACCGACCTTGGAATTCAGCTCATCCAGGATAAGCGGCAGTTTCCAATTCTGTTGTCCTTGCATCAAGAAAGCTACAAATTGATTCCAACGCAACTTCCAGTGATCTAAACTCGAATGGAGATTTTGCAAGACATGATATAGAACAGTCAAAAATAGAAATTTAATCATTCAAAACCGAGTGGTGATTAGTACAAAATTAGCATGAATGAATAAAAGAATACAAAAACCACAAACTAAGTCACACATCAATGCTGGAAAAATATTAGTAGAAGTATAACATCAAGACCATAACTTTAAAGCCAAGCCTTATCAAGCAAGTCAAACAACTCACCATCATCATCAACACATAAGAAAGAAAGTAAATAAATTACCCAAGTGGAAGTCAATTTATTCCATTAAAACATCAGCTTGCATCAATTTGCATCCTGCACATGAGGGAAAAAGTCAATTTATTCCAATAAATTAACCAAGAAAGTAAATAAATTGCCCAATGAAGAAGGTTTGCACGTTGAAACGGGGCTTGAGGAATGCACTTCTGAGAGATTCGGCAAAAGTTTAATCCAGCCAGATTTGGAGATTTGGAATTACAAAATGAGTCTAATCCTATTGGTTTGAGCAATCAAAAAATAGAAAATGATGGAAATACATAAAATAACAAAGCAACATTACCCTCATTGAAGATAACTGGGTACTTCAAAAAAACAATTAAACTGGCTTGATGGGTGCCCTTCGAAAAAAAACAGAGTACTTCAAAGCAACATTACCCTCATTGAAGATGAGTTTTAGATGGCACTCATAGCTCTTCAAATGTATTTTGTAGAAACTGATATATAAATTTATATGATGGGCAGCCAAGGTAGGGGCTTGACATGGAATTCCTAGAATCTAACTCCTAAATGAAATAAAATTCAAATTTTTTATTGGACTGAGAAGAAATCAAGAGAGCTGTAATTTTTTGAGATGGGTGTCATCACACCTCATGGAGTTACATGGGTCTCTTATTGATATGGTTCTTAATTGGGAGTTCTGGGCATTATTTGGAAGTATCAATAGGAACTACTACACCAATTCTGGGCAAATTTGGGAGTTCTGGGCATTAATTTGGGATAAATTCAAGTTCTGGGCATTAATTTGTAAAGGAAAGTGAAGGAAAGTTCTGGGCATTAATTTGAATTTATCCGAAAAAAATTCAATAAAAATTTAAAAATTACTATGCCAATTCAAAAAATTGCCAAATGCCAGAACATGCCAACATACTGCCAACCTAGGCCAACCCATGCCAACGTGATAAATATTGATAAATACTCACCATTCTGTCATTTCTTTTGTAGCCCTAACACTTCTCGAACTCGAGCAATCTTTAAAAACCCACAAAAGGAAAAAAAAATCAGAACTTTCCTTCACAAAAAGAAAACCCTTAAAAAATCAAAAACTGAGATTTTGAAGAGAGTGATGAGCGTGATCTATTGATTAATTATCACAGTTTCTGCTCCTCGTCCAGGGTTTCCCTTTCATGCGCCATCGTACTCAAGAATAACTTTCTTCGACATTGCTACGATAACCAAATGAAATATGGAAGTAAAGGAAAAAAAAATTAAAATGCACGATGGGAAAATTTAAAGAACAATAAGGGAGATCATACCTTTCTAATGAAGCTGCAGCTCCAGACATGTTGCCTCCAGTTCTTCACAGCAGGTTCAACCTCAAGAGAGCAGAACTTTTGGCAGGCCTTATTCAGTTTAGCATTGGCAACTGCAAGGTGGGTTTCAAGATCTTCAGGCATCATTTAGAGAAGAACTTTCTGATTTTCAAAAGAACAGCTGCCAATTCAGCAGAACTTTCTGATTTTTGGGCACCGTCAGCAGCATCAGCAAGTTATTAATTTTTGCTCGAGCACTATTAGCAGTGCCAGCAACAGCAAAAGAACAACTGCAACAAAAGAACAACGCCCTGATACCTTGAGCAATTTTTTGGGCTGCTTGGATTCAGGAAGAGAGAAGAAATAGAGAGATGGTTTAAATTTCAAAACTTCAAATGTTTTGGGTGGAGTTAGAGGGAGTTTTTTGGGCGGCAGAGTTTTTTGGGTCCAACTTCACATTTCAAAATAGATTTCCCCCCAAAACTTTTATATTCAACTTCAAACTTTGAATTTCAAAACTCCCACCAAATATATAATAGAAAACACTGTGTCCTAGTCAGCATATGGCCCTTATCCTAGTCAGCTCAATGTCCTAGTCATCTTGTCCTAGTAGAACAAAATTCAAAAAGACCACTTGAATTATTACATATGGATTTATTTGATCCCGCTAAGACTTCTTCTCTTTATGGTAGCAAACATGTTTTTTGTCATAGTGGACGACTACACAAAATTTACTTGGGTTTTATTTTTGACAAATAAAAATGAGGCTTTTTATGAATTTAAATTTTTTTTCAAAAAGTCAGAAAAACTTCATTCTTTGAAAATTATTTCAATAAGAAGTGACCACAGTGGAGAATTCGAAAATGAACCTTTTCAAAAAAAATTGTGAAAACCATGGTATATCGCATACTTTTGTTTTTCCTAAAGCTGCTCCACAAAATGGAGTAGTTGAGAGGAAGAACAGAACACTCCAAGAGTGTGCACGAATAATGTTGTCTGAAAGCAACCTTCCAAAATATTTTTGGACGGAAGCCGTAGCAACCGCGTGCTATGTTCAAAATAGAGTACTTATTAGAAATTCTTTTCAAAAGACACCATGTGAACTATTGTACCAACGAGTTTCGAACATATCCTACTTTAGAGTTTTTGGTTGTAAATGCTATATTTTGAACACAAAAGATAAATTTGATAAATTTGACTCCAAAGTGGATGAAGGAATCTTTATCAGATATTCTTTTAGGAGCAAAGCATAACGTATATAAAACAAGAAAATACCTTTTGTCGTTGAAACATTACATGTTACTTTTGATGAATCTATTCCAAATGTTTCTAATGCTAGCTTGAATAATGATATTGATGATGTTGTTGTTATTCCTTCAAGTGATATGAACAATATTATTCCATTACCCAAATCATTCACAGAAGTGGCACATCACCCACACACTCAAGTCATGTGAAACATTAATGAAAGTGTTAAAACTAGATCACAGATACAACATATGTCTCGTGTGGCTTTTGTTTCTAACGTTGAGCCAAAAAAGGTAGATGAAGCTTTTGCAGATGAAGCATGGATTGAAGCTGTGCAGGAAGAACTCCTTCAATTTGAAATGAATCAGGTATGGGAATTAGTCCCTGGACCAGATAATCATACAGTCATTGGTACAATGTGGGTATACAGAAATAAGCTTGACGAAGATGGTGTCATGGTAAGAAACAAGCCAGGTTAGTAGCACCGGGGTATTCGCAAGAAGAATGTATTTTCTGGCGAAACTTTTGCACATGTTGCTAGATTAGAGTCAATTTGAATGTCACTTGCATTTGCAACATTTAGAAATTTTAAATTATACCAGATGGATGTAAAGAGTGCATTCTTGAATGGTTATATTAAGGAGGAAGTCTAAGTTGAACAACCTCCTGGCTTTGAACATGATAAGAAGATAGACCATGTTTTTAAATTGAATAAAGCTTTATATGGCCTGAAACAAGTTTCGGGACCTTGGTATGAAAGATTAAGAAAATTCTTAATCGACTCGGGATATAATGTAGGAAAAATAGATAATACATTATTTGTTAAGAAAATTCACGATGACATCACACTTATTCAAATTTACATAAATGATATTATTTTTGGATCATCTAACGAAAATATATGTCAAGAGTTTGCCAAGTTAAAGCATGATGAGTTTGAGATGAGCCACATGAGCGAGCTCATGTACTTCTCAGGTTTGCAAATCAGGTAGTCGAAAGAGTGAACCTTCATTCATCAAAAGAAATATGCAAAGGATCTACTCAAAAGGTTCAGAATGGAAAATGCATCAGGAAAGAGTACCCCTATGGCCACCCATATGGCCACATCCGCCTCTTTGGACAAAAAAGATGAAGCAGGTAAAAGTGTCAATCAGAAAATATACAGAGGTATGATTGATTTTTTGTTATACCTTACTGCTAGTAGGGCCTAACATTATGTTTAGTGTATGCACTTATGCACGATTCCAATGTGACCTAAAGGAATCACATCTTAAGGCAATCAAATACATATTTAGAAACATTAAGACCACGTCTGACTTTGGATTGTTTTATCCTAGAGATAGTACTTTCGATCTAATTTCGTATAGTGACTCAGATTATGCCGGTTGGAAAGCCACTAGGAAGAGCACAAGTGGAACATGTCACTTCCTTGGACATTTCCTTGTCTCGTGGTTTAGCAAAAAGCAAAGTTTAGTCTCACTATCAACCACTGAGACAGAGTACATAGCTGCCAGACTTGCGTGTCCACAAGTTCTCTGGATGAAACAAGTCTTAGTAGATTATGGTGTTAAAACATCTACATTGGTAATTTATTGTGATAATAAGAGCGCTATTAATTTATCCAAGAAATTTGTTCTTCATCCTAGAACGAAACATATAGACATTAGACACATGTTCATAGATGACCATTGTGTTAAAAAGGATGTTGAACTTAATTATATTCCCACTGAACATCAAGTTGCAGACATTCTCATGAAGGCTTTGAAAATAGAATCTTTTTCAAAACTTCGTAGAGATTTAGGAATTATAAGTGAAAAGGAATTGAGACCCAATTGAATATTTTTATGCCTCACTTATCTGTTGTTTCTCCTTTGTATTTATTCTAACTTTATTAAGCAAGTTGTTCCCATGTCACACTTCTATTACACTAATTGTTTTTGATGTGAAAAATGGGGAGAAAGCTTACAATGCATATAAAATAACAAATACATGGTTCACACTTGAATTGGAATATAATATAAATTGTTTATATTTCATCTTATTGCTAACCAACCTTCATGCATGGGGAGTAACTTCTCCATAGCAATCATGCATCTTTGCAAGGGGAGCGTAAGTCATTTTTTGATATCATATTATGATTTCCATATCTTACATCATTTGTTGTCATCATCAAAAAGGGGAGAGTGTTGGGATATTAAGACCCACCCCAGTGGATTTTGATGATGTGCACAAGTGATATGTGTACTAATATGTTTACTTCAAGTGTATATAGATTATTTTATGGCCATGAAGATTATAGCGCATTGTGAAGCAAATTGAAGGACTTAGACGCCACGATCGAAAGTCTACTTTCGAGTCACGAATTGAAGCATGAAGGCTCAAACTAATCAAGCACAAGAATACTTAAGATCAAGATTAGATGGCTTAAGTCAAAGATTGAAGAACAAGAGCTAGTGATTGTGTCTAAGTAAGTTATATGCTTAGAATGTAAACGCCAAAGTATATCTCATACACACACACAATTTCTGGAAAAATCATTTTAAAATAAAATACATAGTATAATACTTTGATATAATTTTTATAAATTATTTTTCAAGTTTTTTCTAGTAGAAAAACTCCAGTTTCCAAAAATAGCCAACTATATGAGTCAGATAGCCGACTACTGGCAGGCAGATTTTGCCTACAACTCTCAGTCAAAATAATAGCCCTCTATTCTTGGAAATAGCCGCCTATCTGGGTCAACCCTTGACAGATTTGGCAATTTCGCTTGATTTGTGGTACCTGTTAACTAGCCGTTGGAGATGACTTTTTGGGCTGACTTTAAGCAACTTTTTACTCTATAAATAGCAAAGATTTCAGAGGTTTTAACACAACAATTTCATATCAAAAAGAAAACTCTCTCTTTGCTCAAAGTGCTCAAGCTTTAAATTTGTTCTTCATTATTTTTCAAAAGGCTGCTGTTTTTAATTCTCTTATACTCAAGCTTCTCAGTTTATTTTCAGATTATTTTAGCCTTTGAAATACTTGTTTTGATCTCCAAGCTTAAAGCTTTCTATTGAGATTCAAAATACAAGTTCTCTTTTAATCTTTGTGTTTTAAAGTTATACCTTTTTCAAAGATTAAAACTTGATCTTTGATCTCTAAAGCCCAAGTGCATATATTAGAGAATCAATTTTCAAGATAACTCATTTTGATCAAATTATGCTAATTTATAACAATTTATTTGATCAAGGGTTTTTGATTTCTTAATCCACATATACACTCATATACTATTGGCTTTAGGAAATCATTGTACTCAAATCTATATGTGTTGTAAAGTCTTTGAAGAAGACTTAGTGATTGTAATTCCCACGTGTTAGTAAAGGTTTTGGAAATTCCTAGTTGGTTGTAACTAGGTGTGGAAATTCCTAGCAAAAGGAAGCTAGGTGATTGTACAAAATCCTCTTCGGTTGTGTTGAGGCAAGGTTGCTCTCGTTGAGAGCTAGTGGATCGATTGTTGGATGTAGGCCAATGTTGGGCCAAACCAGGATAAAATATCTGTGTATGCGTTGTGATTTTATTCTCTTTACCTCTTTATGATTTTTGCTTGCTTTTTTTAATACCACTGCAACTCACATTTTATTCAAGCATATAATAATTGTTGATTAAGTACCAATTGAGGCAACTCTAATTTGAGACTTAGGCAACTCTTAGAAGGATTTCAATTTACGCAAAAAAGTTTATTATTTGTTGACAACTCTATTAACCCACTTCTAGTGTTGTCTGTCATCTACAGGATGCAACAGTATCTACCTCATAAGTGAGGCTAATGCTTCATCTCTCCAAGAAATTTATAAAAGTGGAAAAATGAAAACATGGGAACCACGGAAATTACAAGGAACAACAACTAAAGGGGGAAGGAAAAACAAAGTAGAGCTTGGCAAAAATAGCAATGTCTAACCAGGTCTAGTAATGACTGGCAAGGCCTGTTGGGGGATGTATGCCCTCAGTTCATTTGTATATGATGCAAATGATTTTTTTATAGTAGATGTGGGAATTTTGCATATGATGCAAAGAAAATTAAATTTGTCGTAAATTATTTACGTGCATATTTAATATAATAAATGCGTTGAAAGGATTACCTGGATGAAGGGATCGTCCCGGTCAAAACGCAGCTTCAAACCGCATCAAAAACGGACTCCAAACGCAAAAAATAAAGCCAAAACAGTGCCCAAAGCCAAGTATAGGGCATTGCAGGTCTGGCACCCGTTTGACGGGCGCCCGACCCGCCTGGATTGCAGGCACCCGTGCCCACTACAGTGGGCGGGTGCCCATGCCACTAAGCAGGCGGGCCCGGGCGCAGCCCAGGCCCAGGCACAGCGCAGACGCACGCCCATACTGCAGCACACGCGCGTTGCGCGTGTGCCACTCGGATGGGGCCCATGGGCGGCCCCACATGGTGCTAGGGTTTGGCTGGTTATTGTGACGGCTCAATTTTTGCAAAAAAACTGGTTTTTGGGCTATCTTTGGAGCCTCGTTTGAGGGGTCAAACAAACTTGGAATGATGTGCCGTTTGTTCCTACGCATTCACCGTTCAACCCTCTTCGATTTGATAGCTTGTATCACTTGCGAATCTCAACGGTGAGGGATGAAAAATTCGCTAAAGTTTGGCCTTTGTGAGAGGCAAACTTTAATTAATTTTTCCTCCAAAACTTTTTATCCCACGTTGGATATGGAGTGAAGGGGAGGGGTCAGTCGCCTATATAAATAGGGGCCTACTCCCCTTCTAGAAACTCGTCCCAAGCTCCAGATCTGAGTAGCTCCATTAATCGTGAGCAAGGCCGGATCTGAGCTTAAATCAGTTATTCTCTTTCTCCTTAAATTTCTTCCTTGCTCATGTACGGTCTCTAGCAAAGCTACGAAGGAGCTCGGATCGGATTTGAAGCTTGACAAAGGATCCACTGAAGGTGAAATCTTCTTCAGCGTGTGGTTGGATCAGCGACAAGGGTGTTGCTCGCCTCGAGACGCGGTGCGGTTCGGGACGCAGTTCAGCTTGGGAGAAGCGACGCGGGGACAAAAGAAATGTTGCTAAAAACGACGCTTCGTACTCTGTGGAAACGAAGTGAAAGGTATGTAGTTTAAATATTCATGCGTTTATAATTGCAAATGTTAGATAGATCTATCCTTAGGGGTTGGCCGGACCCAACCCCAGGATAGTAGAGATCTTGGCTATGGTTGTTAATCTTTAGGGCTTTGATTTAAAATTGTTTTAATCTGTTTTTTCGCTGCTAATTTGTTTTCGTCGTACGACCGACTAAGGCCGGACGTCGAATTTATAGCCCTAAGGACCCGTAAAACCCTATAGTGGTATCAAAGCCATGTCTACACGAACTATTTTTTGCAATTATAAATTGCATATGATACAGCATGTTTCTCCATCAGATGGAGGTTTTATTTAAACTTTAAAAATGTCGTTTTAAAGCAACGATTTTTATTTTCGAAAATTTTTTTTGAAAATTAGATTTAATTTATTTTAAAATTAAATCTTTAAAATTATGTGATAATTTTTGATGTAACTTAAACTTATACGATAAATTTTAAGTTGCATGTTTAGCAAAAATTTATGAGATAATTTTAATTGCTATGATTATCATGCTAATATGTTTAGATGATAATTTTTTATGGTTATATTAGTTTTTTATTAATTATGTGATAATTCAAGAAAGACTATTAGGATAGCCATTAAAAACTTCCAGAAAATTATAAGATAATTTTTTATGGACTTGCTATGATTTAAAAATTGTTGCAACATATTAAATTCATGTTTGGGGTAGCTCTTTCCGAATTATTATTTTAATTGTTTTAATAATAATTTTGAATAAAGGCTGTGATTTAAAATTGCTGCAACTTGAATTTTAAATACCTAATACATGATTAGGATAGCACCATAATAATCCTTATAGTTGATAAGGACATTAATAAACGTTATTAACCAATCATAATAATTTCGAATTTTAGGATTCACCTAGTTGATAGGATTAACTAGTTTTAATGAAGCCATTTCTAATCGATGGGACATATATGAATAATAAGTTCCTTCAATGGACCATGATCCAGTCTATTGTTTTTTGACTAGTGTTGTGGATCACCCTAGCTTGGCTGGGGATAGTGATCCTGGCCTAGCCAAATCCCTGGCCGTGTTCCGCTAGACCGCAAGGATGCGAATTATGATTATGTGACATCGTCGATTATATCTAGTCAATTACGTTAAAAATCTTCTTCAAGGTTAGCCGTAGCCCTCCTTGTTTTTGGATTAGGGGACTAAAAGACGCATGTTGTCACGCCCCGCTTCCCGAAAATGTGGAGGCGAGACGTGAGAAGGTCCGCTCAGACTTGAAGCTGTGAAACTCCAAGTCTGATAAGCGTATAAAATTATCATATGGCAGGTCCTTGCAATGCAAACGAAACAACAATAATAATAATGAAAAGAGACAAAAGAGAAATCTCTGAATATCCATAAAATAAATTACAATATCACAGAAAAGCCACCAGGCTAAAAGAAAAAGAGTCTAAGGCCCAAACAAGGCCTACAAAATATAACATACATACAAAGGTGCCACGCACCGACAACTAACAGGAATCCTAAAACAAAAGGGAACTCAGCAAAGTCACAGGTGTCCACAAGACTCCTCCACAGCAAACATGGACGTCAGCAGCACTACGTCCCCTGCAACAAGCTCTGGCGCTGGGTCTAACATGTGACACCCAAAAGAGAGAGGGGCACATGTCAGCAAGTCTAAAAAGACTTGAGCAAGGAAACTGAAAATAAACTAACAACCTAACAGTTCAGGTAGGATGCAACGACATGACATTTAAGTATGATGCAACAGTTAAAAAGGACAAGAAGGGACAAGCACGCACGAAGTAGCAAAAGCTACCAAATCACTAATTCACGAATCACTTATCATGATTTTCACTTTGTGCTCAAATTTTCCGTCATTTGGCTGAAGTAGCTGTACGGGCTAACTTCTACGCTCAAGCGATCGTTTAACCCTACCCCTCCACGTGTATCGAGCGTTGGTATCACCAACACACTATGCTCGCTTCTGGATCACGAGCCAGGAAGTGTATTTGGCATAAGGGTGCACCTAGCCGGATCACTGTGTAGGAATCAAAATCCTACTCGCCGCAGCTTACATTTTAAAGTAGCGTGTGCTACACAAACACGATAAACAATCAATGTATGCAATGACATGAACAGATATTCGCGTACCGTTAATTGAAATTAAACATGACATGCAAGCATGATGAAGGCGACGGACCTAGCTTCGTTGTCAAGCTAGGTCAATGGGGGCGTCTAGACAGCTATCCTTTCACTGCCTAGTCTCTTTTACGCCTACAACAAATAAGTGGCCTAAAACATGGCCTAAAACCCTAAGTGGCAAGTTTCACTCGCCTAGCACCGAGGATGACGATCAACGAGGCACGTCACAAAATGTTAGCTACGGGGATGAGATCGCTGCCATGGCAAAACAACATTAGAACAACATCCAACCTAGTTTATTATTAGGGTTTCAATAAATCACAAAGAGGGTTATGAGAATATCAAGGGGTCGAACCCTACCGTATAGAAGCGGAAGATCGATGCCGAGCAAGCACGGCAACGGAAGAACGATTCGAAGAACTACGGCTCAGATCTGGAAATGGGGAGAAAATCTGGAGAAATGGATTTGGGGGTTTTGGGGTTCTTGGGGTTGGCTGATGGCCTAGGGAAGAGGTGGCCGGCGCAAGGAGGGGGTGAGGGGACTCCGGGGATGTAGGAGGAGAGCTAGGGAAGGTTGGGAAAGATTTGGGGAAGGAGGAGGCTCAGAAGGAATTGAAAGAAGAAGGAAAACGTTTGGGGGATTTACATAGGATTCGTGCGGCGGCTGCCCAGAAATTAGGGTTTCGGGGGCGATTAGTCGGTCAAAGAAGGATGGCTGACCGACTAGTTTGGGAACTAGTCGGTCGGTCGACTAACTGTGACCGACTAAGGGTAAACAGTAGCTTCTGAAGGAAAACTGAACTTTGAATTAGTCGGTCTGTGAAGGCTTGTCAACCGACTAGTTTGAGAACTAGTCGGTCGGTGAGTGTTCATAGACCGACTAAGAGCTGAATCATGAGAGATCAAGGTAATGAGGGTTAGTCGGTCTGAGAAGGCATTCTAACCGACTAGATTGAGAACTAGTCGGTCGAAAGATGTTCTTAGACAGACTAACGATAAACAGTAACTCGGCTAAAAACGACTGACGTAAACTAGTTGGTCTGAGAAGGATTGACGACCGACTAGATCTCAATCTAGTCGGTTGGTTCCCCTTCTTGAACCAACTAAAGTGCACGCAAAGTCTCGAATTGAAGCGCGAAGTTCCGGGAAGATTCCTACGGCTTCTAAGATCACTTTAACTCTAAGTCACGAGCGATATGAAGCTCGTCACGAATGACTTACTCCAAGCTCAACGGCCTAAGGAAGAAGCTAGGAAAATCTCAACGAAATGGACGAAAACGAAACCACAAAGACGGAAACCACACAAGGAGAAAACCACCATCATATAAAATATACTGATAATACAACCTACAAAAACCAGTCGTTACATCCTACCCACCTTAGAATAAAGTCCATCCTCGGACTTTCTAACATATCTAGTCGCTCTGGTAACTACCCTCAAACACATCACACCATAATTTCAACCACGTATATTCAGTACAAGTGCTCATATATGCACTAGGCAATCAAATATTAACACCACTATCACGCATATATTCACGCACATCATACACGTACACTTATTATAATCAGTCAATTACATACACGTATTTCCATCATATATACATATACATACATCCCTTATGTAGCTACTACCTTCCTAGCACAAAACAATAGTCCAGATACTCACAACCAATTAAATAGTTCACACTATTAAATACCATCGTAATACTCTACGTTTAGGGAACTACCTATGGACAAGGCAATAAGAATACACTACTCCATATATCTCCTAGCATACACCCAATACCAAACAATCAACATGTGTAATCACACCATACCATTATTAAAACAAGTTCACTATATCTAATATACATTCACCATCATTATAATTTCACAATTTTTTTGTCATTCAAATGCATGCACACATTCACCATATTATCACTTCATATATAGTCCTATAGCTATATTCATGCCACACCACACATACCATAGTCACCAATTCCTATAACTAGCACATACTTACCCGTGCATGGTGCACATCCACGCACGCTAACATGGCATTCATATATACCAATCATACCACTACATACACAGCACGACCACACCTAGTTTAGCTAGCACATATATATTCACGCAACCAAGTCCTTAGTGAATAACTATACCACAAAACCAACTCATATAACTATATATTGGTATAGCCACCCACAATCGTGTGCGTAACACAACCAGGCACAAACAACCCAAATACATACATCATCCAACACCTCACACCATCCACAGACAAATACACTAATGTACATAGAGTATACCCACTCAAGCTTGAGTGAGACTCAAATCATAGCAGAGTATTCCATATACATAACACAGTATCCATACATACATCAATACTATTCTAATGCATACACATCTACCAATATAACCATATACATATCATAATGGCAAACACCCGTAATATTTAATCAGGTAATATCACATATTTCAATCACTTTATATACCATAATAATATTACAGACATCAACACACTTATAATTTCAACACTCTCTCTAATAAATGCAGTCATCGTATAGTCACATACATGTATCATATATTTTCACACCATATCCATTTACCTATAACTAGTACCCCAATACATTTACTTCATACATTAGTTAAGACATGCAATAGTCGGGTATACCTCATGGTATACACGCATACGACATCTCATAAAAACAAGAAATACCAATCAAAATTATAATCCTACTATCATATGTGTTTCACACTTATACTCATGCAGCTAATACATAACTACCTACACACAACATACCAATACCAACACACATACAACTTCATAAGCACCATGAAATTAAATACACTATGACGACATATCAAATTACACTAATAGGCTCACCAAACTATATTAAGGTTGACACGGGCGACGACAAGCTCTATTGGCTAGACAAAGGAAAGAAACCGAAATCAAAAGCGTGTCGAATGGAAAGATCGAAAAGCACGAGTTCATCAAGGACGAGGGTAAGGAGCCAGATTGGTTAGATGAACCAGGGGTAAAGTTGTGAATATTTAGGTGGGAAGAGTAAGAGGTAAGGAAGATGTAGTGATACTCTTAAGGATACATAAGGAAGGTAGTGTAAATAACACAAGTTAAAAGACGTGATATTTGAAAGCTGCTACACTTCAAAAAGTTCGAGTCCCCGACTGTATAAAAATATTTGGAGGTCGATAAAACAAGTTGTTCGAAACAAGTTCGAATCGAATATTCATAATAAGTGGAAATGGTTTATTGGCTTATATAAAGTTATCACGAGTAAAAGTAAATCATTTACACAAACATTTAGGGCATATGTTAGAAAATGTTATGCGGCAGTAGTTTAAAAATTTTGGAAAAAGTTCCGAGATTCAGAGAATGAAATCAGATCAAGTATAGTGTAGAGGATTTAAGCTCATGCTAAAAGTTTTTCAAAGTCTTAAAACTGGAGAGAAATTCCAAATAAACCTTATCGAAAATATTTCTAGAGAAATCCGGATTTGCCAACAGAAACTGATTTATGCAAGGATCTTAAAGTACGAGCAAAACGAACGTAGTACTGATATATAGAAATAATTGAAGTCCTATTTTAGAAATTATCTTGAAAGTATGTATGGTGAATGGAAAGATAATATCTTAGTAGTATGGGAAGAGAAAGGATATTTAAACTCATCAAGTTGGTATTAAAACTTTAAAGCCGATTTATGAAGGGTCTAGATCAGGAAATGGTTATGAAATAGTGATTTTACAAAATAACCTGAAATTGGGAAAACGATGAGCATAAAATCGACTTGCTGAAAGCTGAAATCCCATGTGACTTAGAAAAGTATATTAAAGGTAAATACGATGAGTTATTCCAATAAGTTTCATTAACATAAGCAAGAAGAGAAAATTATAATTTGAATTAGGAAAAATAGGAGTCCGGTTCAGAATAAAATTAACATATGAAAAGGGGCAAGGTATTTATATCGGTATGAAAAGGTATATGCTGGAAAATGTTATAAACTAGTAATCTAAGATCTCAACAAAAGTTTCGATATTTAAGAATAATTAAATTTAAGTCAGCGAAAGAGCATGAAATCTAATATACATATATTGAAGGTTTTCGAACAAATTTAAACTTAACGAAGGAGGAAAATCGAAGATATTTTTGGGGAAATAAGGATTTGCCCAAAGAACATGTTGGTATAAAGAATTTTGAAGTACGGGTACGACAAACTTATAATTAGTATATACTCATAAATTAATTAAGGTTCTATTTATCTTGAAAGAAGTATTTTAAGGTACGTATGGTAAATAGCTAAAATGAGTTTCGCAATTTAGAAAAGGTGGTACATCGAATTATCGAAATAGTACTAAAGTTTTAAAATCAAATGCGGAAGATATATGTTAGAAAAGTAGTTACAAGATAGTAACTTAAATTAACGACCAAATAATCTTCAAAATCTAAGAATGACTTTTAGCTCAATCGGAAGTAAGGGAAAAATACTAAAAGCGGGTTCAAGACAAAACTTAAATTGAGCAAAAACTTTAAATAAGGAAAGAATTCGAAAATGACTTAGGAAGATTCAAGATTTGCAACGGAAAAGATTTGAAAGGTCAACGATAACAGTAATGAGGGGGTCATGTGAATCGAGGATAAGGAAAGTGGTTTATGTGATGAATGCGCCTAAATTACGACTAAAGAAAGCTACGATAAAAATCTACGGTCAGTAACACCGAAGTGCAGTGACCAGGAAAGATTGAATCAGGGGGGTTCTAATCATCGGTTGACTTAAGGCCAAGGGAAACTTAACACTAAGGCTTCCTACTGGCTAGAGTATATTAGAGACCTCAGGAAGGTTCTAAGAGGATCAAGGTAATGTTCTGTTGGGCCCGAAATCGATGAACCCAAGCGAACGGCTAAAGAAATCCTGGGAGTCTATCATGGTCAGAGCTAGACAGGAACCACTAAGGTAACTCTTAAGACTATCAAATCAATCATTAACATGGAGTCTAGCTAACAATCAAGGATCCCTAACTAACCAGCATAAATGTCTAACTAAGTCTCACTATGGTCCTGATCTAATGGATTTCCTACTAAGCTGAGACAGATGCTCTAACACGTTTACCAGCCACCTAAGACATAGGAACGCTAAATCCTAGACTCCGGGCTTATAATTTGGATGTTCTAATTCATTTAATGGACATTCTTTAATTATTATCGTTGTCCCGATAGTTCGCAGTTGCAAGACGGACCTGCACGGGCCACCAATAAAACCTGTCACGCCCCGCTTCCCGAAAATGTGGAGGCGAGACGTGAGAAGGTCCGCTCAGACTTGAAGCTGTGAAACTCCAAGTCTGATAAGCGTATAAAATTATCATATGGCAGGTCCTTGCAATGCAAACGAAACAACAATAATAATAATGAAAAGAGACAAAAGAGAAATCTCTGAATATCCATAAAATAAATTACAATATCACAGAAAAGCCACCAGGCTAAAAGAAAAAGAGTCTAAGGCCCAAACAAGGCCTACAAAATATAACATACATACAAAGGTGCCACGCACCGACAACTAACAGGAATCCTAAAACAAAAGGGAACTCAGCAAAGTCACAGGTGTCCACAAGACTCCTCCACAGCAAACATGGACGTCAGCAACACTACGTCCCCTGCAACAAGCTCTGGCGCTGGGTCTAACATGTGACACCCAAAAGAGAGAGGGGCACATGTCAGCAAGTCTAAAAAGACTTGAGCAAGGAAACTAAAAATAAACTAACAACCTAACAGTTCAGGTAGGCTGCAACGACATGACATTTAAGTATGATGCAACAGTTAAAAAGGACAAGAAGGGACAAGCACGCACGAAGTAGCAAAAGCTACCAAATCACTAATTCACGAATCACTTATCACTAATTCACGACTCACTTATCACGATTTTCACTTTGTGCTCAGAGTTTCCGTCATTTGGCTGAAGTAGCTGTACGGGCTAACTTCTACGCTCAAGCGATCGTCTAACCCTACCCCTCCACGTGTATCGAGCGTTGGTATCACCAACACACTATGCTCTCTTCTGGATCACGAGCCAGGAAGTGTATTTGGCATAAGGGTGCACCTAGCCGGATCACTGTATAGAAATCAAAATCCTACTCGCCGCAGCTTACATTTTAAAGTAGCGTGTGCTACACAAACACGATAAACAATCAATGTATGCAATGACATGAACAGATATTCGTGTACCGTTAATTGAAATTAAACATGACATGCAAGCATGATGAAGGCGACGGACCTAGCTTCGTTGTCAAGCTAGGTCAATGGGGGCGTCTAAACAGCTATTCTTTCACTGCCTAGTCTCTTTTACGCCTACAACAAGTAAGTGGCCTAAAGCATGGCCTAAAACCCTAAGTGGTAAGTTTCACTCGCCTAGCATCGAGGATGACGATCAACGAGGCACGTCACAAAATGTTAGCTACGGGGATGAGATCACTGCCATGGCAAAACAACATTAGAACAACATCCAACCTAGTTTATTATTAGGGTTTCAATAAATCACAAAGAGGGTTATGAGAATATCAAGGGGTCGAACCCTACCGTATAGAAGCGGAAGATCGATGCCGAGCAAGCACGGCAACGGAAGAACGATTCGAAGAACTACGGCTCAGATCTGGAAATGGGGAGAAAATCTGGAGAAATGGATTTGGGGGTTTTGGGGTTCTTGGGGTTGGCCGATGGCCTAGGGGAGAGGTGGCCGGCGCAAGGAGGGGGTGAGGGGACTCCGGGGATGTAGGAGGAGAGCTAGGGAAGGTTGGGGAAGATTTGGGGAAGGAGGAGGCTCAGAAGGAAATGAAAGAAGAAGGAAAACGTTTGGGGGGTTTATATAGGATTCGTGCGGCGGCTGCCCAGAAATTAGGGTTTCGGGGGCGATTAGTCGGTCAAAGAAGGATGGCTGACCGACTAGTTTGGGAACTAGTCGGTCGGTCGACTAACTGTGACCGACTAAAGGTAAACAGTAGCTTCTGAAGGAAAACTGAATTTTGAATTAGTCGGTCTGTGAAGGCTTGTCAACCGACTAGTTTGAGAACTAGTCGGTCGGTGAGTGTTCATAGACCGACTAAGAGCTGAATCATGAGAGATCAAGGTAATGAGGGTTAGTCGGTCTGAGAAGGCATTCTAACCGCTAGTTTGAGAACTAGTCGGTCGAAAGATGTTCTTAGACCGACTAACGATAAACAGTAACTCGGCTAAAAACGAATGACGTAAACTAGTCGGTCTGAGAAGGATTGACGACCGACTAGATCTCAATCTAGTCGGTTGGTTCCCCTTCTTGAACCAACTAAAGTGCACGCAAAGTCTCGAATCGAAGCGCGAAGTTTCGGGAAGATTCCTACGGCTTCTAAGATCACTCTAACTCTAAGTCACGAGCGATATGAAGCTCGTCACGAATGACTTACTCCAAGCTCAACGGCCTAAGGAAGAAGCTAGGAAAATCTCAACGAAATGGACAAAAACGAAACCACAAAGACGGAAACCACACAAGGAGAAAACCACCATCATATAAAATATACTGATAATACAACCTACAAAAACCAGTCGTTACACATGTCATAGTTGTTAAGTCTCCTCAAGCTATGACATGGTCTCTTTTAGAAACCGACTCTGTCATACATAAGATGTATTCTGGTAGTAACCCAAACTTCTGCGTCGGGTCTCCTCGAGTATTGATGTAAATTAATATTAGACATGAAAACAAGTGTTCGACTAGACTAGTCATTATGGTTTGTTGAATCTCTTCAAGATCATAAGTGACTAGGGGTAAAAGCCAATAGGGAGTCACATGTTATATGATTGATAATGAGATTATCTACCAACTGCAGAGTCGATCAACTTGTTCAGTCTCCTCAAGGTTGTAAAGCTCAGGGTGGTTGGGTCCATGTCCCATTAAATAACAATATTCGTTCATCTATATGGCTAAAGATGATCGCAGAAATAGTGGGAGGTTATGGTTGAACAAAAACCATTTTAACTATACTTAAAATCATGAACATATGCTAAACTAGGGTTATTCTATGCTTTACCAAAGTGGAATCAAAATCATAATATTCTTAAAAGTAATAAGTCAACTGGACAAAATGATTAGTTAAGGAATATTTGATAAACCAAACTAACATTCTCATTGATATTAAAATGTCCTTCCTAGTACTGAGTTAAGGGCAAAGATTTCCTTAAGCTCTAAAATCTAACACAATAAAAGCACGCTACTTAACACTCGACCATATGAACATGGGCAGCTTAAACATACTGATGTTCAAAGCAGTTTCTCCATATGACTAGTTGAGTCTCCTCAAGGTTGTATGGAAAATAGTTTCAATCCGCAAGGCTTGAAACTTCGATCAAACTGTTTGACTCGAAGATGAGTGTAAGAGCGGTACAAGACAATGTATCCAAATTAGATCTTGAAACGAGCAACTTGTTGAGTCTCCTCAAGGTTGTAAAGCTCAAATGTTTGGATGCATGTAATGCTTGCACAACTAATATTTATGTTAGGATATGAAATGTATAAATATGATTTAGAAAGGAGAAGGCACTAAGGAAAATTCATTGAGAAAGAATATTTGGTTTATCATAAGACAAGGCATAGTAGGAGGGACTGAAAATACGACATGTTTGATATCTAAAATTTCAGAATAATTGTTATACAAAGGAAGATAGTCTCACATATTGGCTAATGAACAAAATTGTCTTTAGGCCATATGATTCTTATATCGCACTTGGTGAATGTCGTCACATTACTTTAGAAGAAATGTTTTTATGTCATTATAATGTATAACAATATTGTATTAAGAGTTAATACATGAATACCCAAGTTAGTAGCAAATCTTATACGACAACATAAGACTAGGCCGTACTGAAGAGACTAAGCTTCACAAGTTACATAAAGAGGGGTCTGACCTCTCGTATTATGAGTCGAAAGACACTTGTGAATCTTGTCTCAGAGGTTTGATGGCCGAAATTCCATCTGTAAGACAGTGGAAGAATGAGTTGGTGAACTCGTAGTCTCGTACATTTGGATGAACCTAGACCCAAGTCTAAATAAGCCGAGATAAAGTATTCTTATTTTATTACGACATTATTCTTGATGAAACACAAGTCTGATAAAATAGAGAACACGGTGATAGAAGTATTTGAACTGATTCGATCGGATCGATGAGTCAAATACTTAGCTTTGTAGTTCTTGTGTAACTAAAAGAAACTGATATTTTCTCTCAGGACAAGTCTTTTAACACATCAGTGTGTTAGAGAGCATGAATTGTACTCTGTTAGACTTAGTGCGATACATGGCTAGTGAATCTGAGTTACAATCATCATCATGGGTCAAAACCAAGATAAAAATGCCTAGGAATTTGATAAGGTTATGTTAGAACCTTATAAATATAATATTCCTCAAATTAATCATTAGGAAGTCACAAGGATTACTCGAGTCTCGTGAGATGATAAGTCGAGTAAAACATCATAGTTGATGATGACTTAGTCAACTTCCAAAGATACCATTCGGAGTAGTGACTCTAAGAAATGGCTTGATGCAAATCCGAAAAGGGTCCATGCACGTAAATAAAGAATGGATTTTAGTTTACGTCCCCAAAGAAGGTGTTCCTTATTGGCTGCAAGTGCATCTTCAAGACAGAAGATCGGTGCAGAAAGAAAATAGTGAAGTACAAGTTATGTTGGTTGAGAACTGTTATCATCCTAACTCCTATAAACGGATTATGATGAAACTATCTTGCCAACAGATGCGTACAGATCTACTCGGACCGAACTCGATGTAAATGCTCATGATGACCATGAAAACTGGAGCATTCATGTACAGTCTGTTTTCTAAATATGATTTAGAAAAACGAACTTATATGAATCGACCAGAGAGTTTTCAAGGTCAGTGGGAGCGAATATAAAACATCTGAGGCATCAAGGAGCAGGAACATTTGTCTTGACAAAGTGGTCAAAGAGTTTGACACTTTATCAGAAATGATTATGAACCGTCTAAATGACCAGTAACTTATTTGGATTATTCTCGTAAGGTATGATGAGCTGGATAAGATTCAGGCAAGACATTAATTATGGATTCCAAGAGACCAAGTGAATTATTTGGATAAGATTCAAATGTGTGGTATAAAATGAACATAAAAACCCTTTAGTCTATACAGTAGACGGTTTAGCAGATCCACTCACGAAGGCTCTACCACATTAAGTCTGGAAAGACATATGTGTGAATGCGATATGAGATGATGGGATAAATGGGCCTAAGTGCAAGTGGGAGATGTAGCGAGATGGTTTTGCCCTCGAGGCAAATTTATCTCGATGTATGTATACAAGCGTCTTATTCAAAATAACAATAAGCTATTTGTTAAGAATTTACCTAAGTTTAATAATAATGTAGTCTTCATTAGTATAGTCCTGAGACTTAGTGCGAGGTCAAACATGTATCAAGATGGAGATCTCGATCATGAAGAAGTGTTTGACCAATTGTAGTATAGGTCTCAAAACATTCGTGGTCGTAGATATTTCGAGAAAGGAATATCGACAGATTGGATAGACCATTGTGTCTTAGTTTTCACCATGAAGTGGTAACGATGATCTCATGGTCGTTTGACTTGGCGAAGTCGAAGACGAGACACAGGTGCTTAATAGAGAATGAGTTCACTGAACGACCCAACAAGAGTTATCATATGGTTCGAATTGACCAATCTGTCAATAATAACTCTTAGTGATGATAGGAAAGTTGGTCTTTTGACTTGAGGTCATTATACGAACTTGTACGTGAACGGTGTCACTTAGATTACTGATGTAGTCTCGGGGCAAGCCCCATTGAAATATTTTTGGTTGGGTGACTTTGAAGCGTGCGAGGAGAGTAATGACCAAGATAGGATTCGTCTCTCCCGGTTAAGGGGAGTTAGTGTCTCATGTGTTAGTTCGATCTTTAGTAAAAATTCTAGCCAGAGTATGTTGGAAGAAGACCAACAGCATTTGACTAAAGATCGATGGAAACTAACCAAGTTCAAGCTAGTAGGGTTAACAGTTGACCATACCCTAAGCTTGACTAGACGACATAGTTTTGACGAAGAGACTATAACTGCAGCATTCATCATGGTCACAGTCAGGGTGGTCCCGACAATACTCATGTCAATGAGTTAACCACATAAGTATGATACCGAAACAGGGATGGCACCTACAGCTCGTGGTCTCTGTCGTCTGGGGTTTCGAGCCCCACCTGTAGTAGGGTCAGGCTATAGGGTCTAACAAAGAGTGAGACCTTCGTCAAGTAATAGGTAGAAATTAGGGAGAATATGCATTTGATGCAAGGGATAGAAAACTGCAAAGGGTTTGCAGTTAGCTCATGCATTCGAGATAAATGATCCTGAGTACAAGTGGGAGATGTTGGGGGATGTATGCCCTCAGTTCATTTGTATTTGATGAAAATGATTTTTTTTATAATAGATGTGGGAATTTTACATAAGATGCAAAGGAAATTAAATGTGTCGTAAATTATTTACGTGCATATTTAATATAATAAATGCGTTGAAATGGTTACTTGGATGACAGGATCGTCCCGGTCTAAATGTAGGTTCAAACCGCGTCAAAAACAGACTCCAAACGCACAAAATAAAGCCAAAACAGTGCCCAAAGCCAAGTATTGGGCATTGCGGGTCAAGCGCCCGTTTGACCGGCACCCGACCCACTTGGATTGCGGGTGCCCATGCTCGCTACAGTGGCGGGCGCCCGTGCCACTAAGCCAGGCGGTCCCAGGCGTAGCACGGGCCCAAGCACGCGTGGGCGCGCGCCCGCGCGCCTGCATGCACATCGCTATGCGTGGACGCGCGCCCATACTGCAGCGTACGTGCGCTGCACGTGTGGTGCATGGATGGGGCCCACGGGCGGCCCCACCTGGTGCTAGGGTTTGGCTGGTTATTGTGACGGCTCGGTTTTTGCGAAAAACTGGTTTTGGGCTATCTTTGGAGCCTCGTTTGAGGGGTCAAACAAACTCGGAATGATGCACCATTTGTTCATATGTGTTCACCGTTCAACCCTCTTTGATTTGATAGCTTGTATCACTTGCGAAGCTCAACGGTGAGGGAGGAAAAATTCGCTAAAGTTTGGCCTTTGTGAAAGGTAAACTTTAATTAATTTTTCCTCCAAAACTTTTAGTCTCACATCGGATATGGAGTGAAGGAGAGGGGTCAGATGCCTATATAAATAGGGGCCTACTTCCCTCCTTGAAACTCGTCCCAAGCTCCAGATCTGAGTAGCTCCATTAAATGTGAGCAAGCCCGGATCTGAGCTTAAATCAGTTATTATCTTTCTCCCTAAATTTCTTCCTTGCTTCTGTTTGGGCTCTAGCAAAGCTACGAAGAAGCTCGGATCGGATCCGAAGTCTTGACGAAGGATCCACTCAAGGTGAAATCTTCTTCGGCGTGTGGTTGGCTCGGCGACAAGGGTGTTGCTTGCCTCGGGACGCGGTTCAGCTTGGGAGAAGCGGCACAGGACCAAAAGAAATGTTGCTGAAAACAACGCTTCGTATTCTGGGGAAACAAAGTGAACGGTATGTAGTTTAAATATTCATGTGTTTATAATTGCAAATGTTAGATAGATCTATCCTTAAAGGTTGGTCGGACCCAACCCCGGGATAGTAGAGATCTTGGCTAGGGTTGTTAATCTTTAGTGCTTTGATTTAAAATTGTTTTAAGTTTGTTTTCCGCTGCTAATTTGTTTTCGTCGTCCAACCGACTTAGGCCAGACGTCGAATTTATAGCCATAATGACCTATAAAAACCTACAAGGCCTATATAGGTCATTAATGTATAATATGCCAAAATAGTTGCAAGATTTATATAAAGCAAGTCTAAAGACGAAAGCTAATATAAATCTAGCTATTGTATACATAGCTATTTTTCGAGCACATAAAACTTTTGAAAACAATAATTTGCTTGACTAGTTGCCAAAATATAATTGCCAAGAGTATTTTTAGATTGCAATTACATTCATATACTTCTATGCACTGAAATAAATTGTATGCAAAGTTTTCCTTACATGCCATATTTTAATATAAAATGGTTATATTTTGTATTGAAGTATTATTTTGCAATGATTATACTTGCTACAAGTTTGACTTATTGAACTTGTCAAATAAATTGTGGATAATTAAACCATCCATATGATCACTCATAATGTATGCTATCAAAAGCATCCCACTCTAACGATAGTCCTGAAGTATTATCTTTGGACGTCTACATTGATGATCAAATAATGCAAGTATGTAAACTCCTGAACAAAATGTGAGGATGCTCAATACTCTCAGAAAATATGAAAAAAAAAATTTCAAGGATATTCAGCGATACGAAACTCACGAAATAAATAAATACAGAATATTCGTATATAAAGAATCAAGATAATTGATGGTCTGAAGACCACACTTGAGCGTTTGAATGTACCTTCAAAAGGTACATACCATACGAAATTTGAAGAATTGAGCAAAAATTAACGAAGCATACAAATGTGTCCGAACTCGTAAAAGTTTATACTTTGAAACGAGAGGTTTCGACACCCTGGATCGGTGATGATGCACTCCATCATATCCTAATCCCATAAAATAATCTGCAGAACACAAAGATTCTTCATAAGGGTGAATCTCCATTTTATGGAGTGAAAACCAATCTCCATGAAAAATAAAATAATAAGACTTTTTCCTTGAGAGTACTTGAGGGATATTTATCCACTCCCCGTAACGGGCCAATAAAATACCTTATCGTACTTATCATCCTCCAAATGGTCATAAGTATGCTGATTATCCAACTTCAGTCCAGCTTTTCTAAAGCTACTAGGACATATTATCATAATTGCGGCCATAATGGATAAAACTGGGATATAAATAATAATTTGCAACTGGAATAAAAGTTGAACGCCCTGAAGTATGTCTTTACACCCAAAATGGGTTTGATAAGTCGATTATTAAAAACGACTCTAATGGATTACTCATCCATTGATTCCAGTTGTTGATGACTACATGGGGACATGCAATCTTGCATGCTGCTTCATAAATAAGACTCAGACCTTCTGGGAATCAGAGTTATTTTTTGATGCAACTAGCATATGGAACACCAACAAATATCTCTCATTTGAAAATTTTTTGGGTGTGCG
The DNA here is from genome assembly GCA_030789695.1 of Scilla litardierei. Taxonomy (NCBI): domain Eukaryota; kingdom Viridiplantae; phylum Streptophyta; class Magnoliopsida; order Asparagales; family Asparagaceae; genus Scilla; species Scilla litardierei. Next base: position 145,395,991 of record CM061132.1, on the reverse strand, counting down.
TTTACATCCACACAGCACCACAGAGAATAAAATCATGACCCCAATGCCGTCGTGGAATCTATATAGGATTTTATACACCTTAGATACCTTGCACTGCAAATGGGGGAGGCGTTAAAAGCACGTCTCGAAGACTGTGCATAGATGTGTCCACATCCCCAATGCTAGGCATAACCTTGTTGAAGTATAAAGCTCTACTGACCATTTAAAATAAATAAGCAAAAATCTATGATCCAAAAATTATGAAATGTGATAATGAGATCCTGAAGATCCTTCACATTCAAGAAAACTGTTCAAATAGTAATCAGACATAGTTACTGACAATAAGAAAAATTGTCAGATCACACATCCCTGCTGCTAATAATCCAGCTCGCATTGACATCCATGAGAATGGATGCAATCCACCAGCGGCAGAAGTGGATGTACCTCAAAGAGGCAGAGACCACCAGGCCTTAAGGGTAAAAATTCCAGAAAGAGGAAAATACCTGGAGGCCTTGAGACAATACTATCACAGGACAATGAGCTTATGTACATACCCTCACCCCTCCCAGAATCCCCAGAAGAGAAAAATCTGGAAGAAACTGAAATGAAATTAAACGTTGTACGTACTTGGGATGTGTTGGACAGAAAGAACACAATTGTCAATAATGTATTCACGTACCATATTGCCACTTACATCGCAAAAGTGATGTTAATCATTTAATATCGTTCCACACTCCGTTGCTAAAAATGCAAACATGGAGATTGACCAAATGTGAAACGAGGCAATAAAAGTAGAGCTGGACTCGCTTATGAAACGTGAAGTGTTCTGACCTGAAGTCCAGACACCAAAAGGTGTCAAACATGTGGGCATAATAAGTATTACATAAATAAAAATATAAGTACAAAATCGTATGCAATAAGGTACATCCAATAGCTCAAGGATTTTTTCGCTAAAACTGGGGAATAAACAAATTAAGATGAGCTCGACTCACTTCTATGATGCATTAGACTCCCTAGTTATAAGTTACGAATACCTTACGATTTGGCAAAAGAAATTTTTGGATATGCTGTTATTGGATGTTGTGACAGCATGCTGCTATGGATATCTTCATCATTCCCTTAAATGCCTGAATAGACTTCAAAACGTCTATTCTACTGAAGAAATAATATCGTACAACCAAGTGATTCCATTGACAAAGCAAGGATTCCTACTAAGGGTTGTCTTTGCATCTTTATAAAGAGCAAAGAATAGGATTTGAGATCATAGTTGTAAACGAGTTAAATCTCATTGGATTTCCTGAAGAGAAAACCAAAAATATCTGTTTTAGCCTGTTTATCAAAGACCTAGGCAACATAAAATATGACATGGCTTACAGATTTATTATCTAAAAAGATAAAATCATATTACATTAAACTTCATACACCCAGATTGTGTTGAAGAAATTATAACAAGAACTATTGTCATCCAATAAGTACACCTATTGTAGTAGGTTCATTGGATGTACATAAAGACCCCTTCCATTAGCTGGAAGAGGAGAATGATTTTTAGGTCCTGAAGTCCCTTATCTAAGTGCAATCAGAGCACTTATGGCTAACTACACGCGTCCCGATATAATAGGTGCAGTAAATTCACTAGCCAGATACAGTGTTGTGCATAAAATGTTAATGAACCGAAGTTAAGCATCTTCTACGCTACCTCTAAGGGTCGATGGATCTGTGCTTTTATTATAAATAAGTATCCTCCATGCTTATGCTGATGCAGATTACAAGTCCGGCCCCTATAATGAGAAGTCACAAACTGGGTACCTACTGTGGGATGGCCATCTACTGTGGATTTGCAAAGCAAACTATGAAGTCAACATCATTTTATCATTCCAAGATCCTCACCATTCCAAAAACAAACCAAAGGTGTGTTTGAGTGCGCCTAGTGGTACATCACATCGCAGTGAAGACTAGGTAAAAAGCTGGTGATTTAGAGCTAACCACATGGTCTGAAGACCCAGCCACATGCTTATCCCAACTTTGAGGAGACCACATCAGAGACGACAAAACAAAGCAATCACTCCAGAGTTTTTGGACTCAGCAGCTGCTTAATGATGGTGATATTTGTAATTTATATATATTTTTGGAATGTTGTAAATAGGAGTGATGAAAAATGCCTAAGAGATCTGAAAGCCTAAGGGCTTGCACAGATTGGGTGGAATTAAAAGAGAATTGTACTCTTTTCCTTAGGTATGGTTTTTCCTACATGGTTTTTGATAGCCAAAGGTTTTAACGAGACAAATCTCATTAACTCATGATCCCGAAGTATCCATCCCTTTTGATACTTAGGTGATGCTCCGAATCCTGAATTATTCATGCGCCGAGTTCACACTTATTGCGGGATAAGGGGGAGTGTTATGAATACGTTATCTCTACAGAGATGAGGAATTTGTATTCATCTTAAATTGTATCCTTCCATTGTATGACCTCTTCATATCGCATATAAATAAAGGATTTGTGGTCTCCCCCAAGAGGCACTTCACAACATACTTGTATTAAAGGAAAAAAGAAAAGAACAAAGAAAACTTAAGTTAACGTACCCCACCCCTCCCGGACTTTTTTTGTAAAAATCGTCTTAAATATTGAAACTCTTAAGAAAAAACTCATGAACTTTAGCCCCTTTTTTGAAAAAAGTTCAGATCAACAAAAATTTGAAAATAAAAATGGGACTTGAGAGTTTGAAAATGAAAATTGATGGGCTAATTAAGCTATCGGAGCGGCAAGCACCACACCGGGGGTGGTTTGAATGACAAGGGGTTATGCACAGTGTGTACATGACCACATTCCATTATCGGTGCCGGAACGAGGATGGACTTAATTATAAGGAGCGATGTAAATTTCAATATGACATTCAATATGACAGGAGAGTTTCACATTAAAAATGCATGGCATGGATGGCTTTTCTGCGATATAATCCACAGATATCCTTCTTGCAATGATTTCTGTCCTGTCACTCGTTGCATTCCGCCACTGAAAGGTAAGTGATGTATGTAAGTTTTTTGTCAAAAATGATAAAATGGTAGAGATGGAGAGGAAACTTGTGAATGTGACACTTTTGACAAAAAAACTTACATATGCCAATGATAGATTGCCTTTCGGGTAGCAAAGTTTGCAACCAACTTGTGGGATGTCAAATGGTGAATGTACGACAAAACTTACGTGACGATGTTAAACTCATTGACAGATGGGCGCTGCCGCAAAATGTCAATGTTCTCAGGTTTTTTTGTCACCCCAATAGCATTGCCGGAGCACATTTATGTTTGGGGAGCTTCAGTAGCAAGGCCTTACGAAGTCTTGTAATCACACTAATATTTAGCTAGAGCCCATTTGTCTAAAATTGCATATTCCGGTGATTTTGCACTAAAAGCTCAAAAGCCATGGTTCCGACAAGCCTGTAATACGCAATGTCCAACGAATAGCAGTCATAAGATGGGGGTATAGGAATTGCTGAAAGGATATGAGAAAGTAGCTTTACATAACATTTCGTCAATTTGAGATATCCATGTACTACACAATACTGGCTTTATTCAGGAGAACATCTCACGGCCCATGGTTGCGAGCATTTAGGTTCCCTTCCGCTGATACAATTACTGCTGTGAAAATTCCTCATGTCATGTTCTTTCAAATTAGATTTACATAAAGTTTCACGCATCCACAATAATACTGAGGGGGCTTGCATCAAAACGTACTACCTAATATTACACAATTTGGAGCGTATTTCCCAAAAAAATTTATGGGGTTCAACGGTGGTGGTGGTGGTCGCTACCTCCACTTCTCTTGCAACTCCTTCCTCTCAGACAAATACCATGTTACAAAGATGGCAGCAACCAGAGCAACGATGGTGATAATAAGTAAAGCATAGCTGAAATCTTCTGTCAGTGAATCGTATGTTCTTGATGGAGCAATCCTGGTATAAAAGAGATCTACCCCATATGTGAAGACATGAGCGGTGGATTCGAGCTTGGCAGGAAAAGTTACAATCCCTCGGACGCCTTCCACTTGGAGAGAGTGAGTCACATATGACTGCACATAAAACAATAGGCATCAGCATGACATCAAGTAACTCACCCAACCATAGGAATGCCAGAAAAAGTATTTGCCAACCAAGAGTATGCATGAAGAAAAAATGTCATGCAAAAAGCTACAACAGAAATTTACAGCTAGGTCCAATATCAATTCTATCCAATAAAGTTATTACTCAGTTGCAGTTTGGAAGAATAAAACCAGTTCATGGAATTCGGTAGCAAGCTAAGAAGGCACACTGGACTTGGTTGTAAAAAAATCTAAAAGCAAAAGGGTTATTATATAATCTGTTAATTTCTGTTCAACTGTTATTTTCTGAACCAACTAAATACTTTTCTTATACGAGAATAAAGTATATCCACACCACCCCTCAAAAACTTTACTTTCCACTTTTTTCGATGACCAACATCATTCATCGTGATCTACAAATCGTGGATGATTAACACATCAAAAAAATGTGAATCCAATGCTATTTGACCCTCGTTCATATTGTTACAAATTCAACTGTTTCAAAACAATAAAATGTATTGTAATGAGCCAAGCTAATGTCAAGTCCCACTAAGGGTTCACTCATATTGGGGATTTTTTGAGGTTTTTAGAATATGTACATCAACCCAAACAAAACAAAAATTGGAAAATATAAATATGGAAAATGAAGTTTTTGAGGACCGGTGTAGGAAATTTCCTACACCGGCTGCTCACCTACCTTAACATCTTGTCCTCCGCTGTAACAAAAAGGTTATCGCTGCTTCAAATCTTCTAAATCTTAAAGCTCAAAGTAGTTCCTTTACTCCATGATAGGGATATATTTTCCCTTTTAAGAATATCCTAGCTCCATCCTATCCCAATATTTATACTTTAAGAATATCCTAGTTCCATCCTACCGCAAATAATTATCCTTCCAGGATATCCTATTTCCATCCTGCCATGTGTCCATTTTGACGGTCATAGTGATCAAGAAGGAACCATTCAAATTTAAAATTTATTTCTGAATTCTCATGAAGTAGCAAAACTGATGATACATGAAATGTACGTGAGCAGTCCGTCCGAGTATTCTTCAGCGGTACCCACCAGCCCCCAAGGAGTCGGAGATACCCTTCCCAAACTACCATTATGAACAACTTATTCTTCATTTTCATATCAATCAATTCAATAAACAGAACACCATCATCGATTCCCCGACAAACTAGGACGCATATAGAAGCAAAGAAACTGCATTTAAAAAGTATTCTACACAGATTCTATGATACAGCATTCGCATGTCCACATTCGCAGCTTCAATGTAAAGCACTCTATGTAAAGCACTCTGTTGAATATTGAGTCCCAATATATGTTTTGATGATGAGCTATATTCGTTGTGCTACTAATTTATAAATGCAGAATCAAGAAGAAGATTAAAGCTTTAGTAAAGGTGTTCAAGGCAACGAATTAAGCAAGAAAAGAACCAAAGAAAAGGTGTTCAAGGCAACGGATTAAGCAAGAAATGAACTTATTCTTCATTTTCATATCAATCAATTCAGTAAACAGAACACTATCATCGATTCCCGACAAACTAGGACGCATATAGAAGCAATGAAACTGCATTTAAAAATCATTCGCATGTCCACATTCGCAGCTTCAATGTAAAGCACTCTGTTGAATATTGAGTCCCAATATATGTTTTATGACGAGCGAACATATTCGTAGTGCTACTAATGTATAAATGCAGAATCAAGAAGAAGATTAAAGCTTTAGTACAGGTGTTCAAGGCAACGGATTAAGCAAGAAAAGAACCAAAGAAGAACCAAGATAAGAACTTGAATACCATGAGTATGCATCGTGAAGAAAACAAGGCAACTTGTATTTTTGATGTAATTATTTTCTTATCCTAAATTCTTTTGTTAAAAGCCTTGATGAAGCACCTCTCTCTCTCACATTTAACATTACTAAAAAAGTTTTTAAAATTTTTGAAACATCCTGTATTTTTTCCTAAGTTTTTTAGGCCAAAACAATGCAATTTTTTATTTATTAGTCGACCAATAGCTGGCTTATCAGCATGTCAAATTAGTCGACCAATGTTACCCAACTAGTTGCACCATTAGTCGACTAATGGATGAACACTAGTCGACTAATTTAAAACAAAGACTTCTATAGTTTTCTGGCATGATTGATTAGTCTATTAAAGCACTCTAATTAGTCGACTAATGGCTATTAGTCGACTAATGTTCTACTCTAGTCAACTATTAGTCGAATAATAGTTCTACTTTAATAAATAATGATATTATCGTTGCCTAGAACATAATTTGCACAACTAGCCGTTGTATGGCCATATTTGAGAATTTTCTTTATGGATTTTTCACATCTATAAATATCCTAGGGATTTTATAACAAGAAAATTTCGTAATCTTTCAATATAAAAATCATTTTATTTTGAAGAGAAAATTGCATACTTTTTATATTCAAGAGAATTATTTTTGTGAAAAGCTTTCTTAAGAAAAATCTCATTTTGGTATTTGCTCTCTTTAAGTTTTTTTCATCATCTTCTTGGCCAAAACCTTTTGATCTATATTCCCTGATTTATACATCTTAAAATAGAGATATAAACCCAATAGCCACTACAACACTTATGCTTCATCTCGGGCTATATGAAATTGTTCAACACAAAAGGTTGTAAGTATTTTTTTCTTAGCTTGTATGATGGAAATGGTAAGTTTGCTTTCGAGATATTTTCGAAAGGGTTTCTCTCAGTTTTGCGAGGGGTTACACACGCAAGGTTGTTCGATGGATTTCCTTACACCGGGGTGTGGTGTAAAAAAGGTTGTACTAAGTACTTTGCAAGAAGTTAATAGAAATATCAAGCGGAAATTGCTTGGGGACTGAAGGCATGTCAAGGGTTGACCGAACCAATTTAAATCTTGTTTGCAATTGCTTTTGTGTGATCTCTTATTCCTGCAATTTGTGTTTTATATTCCACTACTTATCTTTATATTTTTAAGAACCATTGTTGATTAAAAATCTAGTTTAGTAACTCAAATAGATCTATTAGGTAGAATCTTCTTAAGATTTTTTAAAACATTATTCATCCCCCTCTAGTGTTTTCTATTTGTCATCCATAAAATCTCAATAAGTGGTATCAGAGCTAAATTGCAGGATGGCGTCGACATCTAGATCGCAGTTCGTTAAAGGACATTCAACCACTCGTCCACCTATATTGACCGGCACCAACTATGGGTTGGAAGACCCGAATGATGAATCTATCTTATAGATCAATTGGCTTCGACCTATGGATGATTGTAGAGTCACCACACATACAACCAACAACACCAACCACTACTTAGCCTAGGGAGAAGAAAGCCAAAGACACTTTGAACGCCAAGGCAATGAACGCCCTTTTCTTTACACTCGAGAGCAACAAATTCAATGGGGTTTATATGGCGACCACAGCACATCGAATATGGCACGTCCTCGAGGTAACACATGAAGGGACTAACAAAGTTGAAGATTCGAAAATTTCTCAATTTGCTCGTATGTTAGAATTTTTCAAAATGAAGGAGAATCTATAACGAAGATGCACACCTTTCAGACATCGCCAACTCCATTGTCGTGCGAGGCAAGAAGTACACCCAAGCAGAGAGCTCGTACGTAAGACTCTTCATTCTCTCACACCAGAATAGGAGAAAAGACAATGACAATTGAAGATGTGCACGATCTCTTTAAGCTTATCATGGAGGATCTCAATGGCAATCTCATGTCTTATGAGCTTCAACTTGAAGAGAGGAAGCAAGAAGAACCTAATAAAAAGGCGCTGGCAAGTGCTAGGCAATCTCATTGCCGTGCTAGGCAATCTCATGTCTTAAGGCCACCTCGAATTCAGATGACAAGGAGATCGAGGAAATAGCGCTCATGACAAGAAATTTCAAAAAAATTAAAAGGTACGTACAAGTTAAACAAAGCTAAATTATCTACTGAAACTATTTTGTGATGTAAATGTAATAAGCCAAGGCACTACAAAAAGACTTGCCTATTTTGGAGAACAAAGCTCAAATCGTTGAAAAGCCAAATAGACAGAAGAATGCTCTTGCAACGACATGGGTCGATTCGAATTCCTCATCCGACGAAGACGAGAAAGTAGAGGAGGAAAGAGCTAACATTTGCTTCATGGCAGAAACCGACCAAGAGGTAAGTTTTGACTTTGATAGTTAAGATGAGAATGAATTATTTCATGCTTTTAATGAATTGTATGGTCAACGGGAATTTTTAAAAGAGCATAAAACATTGAAAAGTAATTATAAAATTTTAAGTAAAAATCTATTATACATTTGACAACCTTTTTTGAATTCTAAGGTTGACTAGGACAAGATAAAGAGTGGCTGGAATTTGATCTTGGAAAACGAAAGGTTGAGATTGGATTTTGTGAAAATTTTAGTGGAAAAACTTAAATTTTGGAGGGAAAAGTGTCTTGGGAACCAAAACTTTGAAATTAAAAGTGTATTGGGAAAGATTATGGAGATTATATTTTGGGAAAAAGTGTCTTGGGAACCAAAACCTTGAAATTAAAAGTGTCTTGAGAAAGATTGTAAAGAAACATGATCCATTAAATTAAACAAAGTAAAAAAATTAGCGTAAAAAAATTTAAGTTAATATCGTCACCAAAAAATACCCTGAGATTTGTTGTTCCGCGCCGAAGGCGACCGCTAAATTTTTTACGCTAATTTGTTGTTCCGCGCCAAAGGCGCCTGCGCCGAATTTGTTGTTTTGCACCTACTGCGCTCACGCGTTGTTCCGCACCAACAAACGACGACCCGGGCAATTTTTTACGCTAATTTGTTGTTTCGCGCCAAATGCGCTTGTACCAAATTTGTTATTCTGCGCCGAGTGCCCTCGCGCGTTGTTCTGCGTCGAATTTGTTGTTCCACTAAATTTTTTACGCTAATTTGTTGTTCTGTGCCGAAGGCGCCGACGCCAAATTTGGTTTTCCGCGCCAAATGCGCCCGCGCCAAATTTGTTGTTCAGCACCGAAAGTGCTCGCGCGTTGTTCCGCACTGAAGGCGTCCACGCCGAATTTGTTGTTTCGCGCCAAAGGCGCCCGCGCCGAATTTGTTGTTCCGCGCCGGATTTGTTGTTCTGCACCGAAGGTGCCCCGCCGAAGGTGTCCATGCCGCTAAATATTTTTACGCTAATTTGTTTTTCTTTTAAATTTTGTCTGTGGAAATAATTTTTTGGGAAACAAAGATTTTGCTGGGGAAAATCTTAAATGAACCGTGCCCATGGGCACGGGTTATGACTAGTTGTTCTATAAAAGATGACTAGTCATAACCAGTGATCATAAGAAACAAGACATTCAAAGTATTCTCCCGAAAAATTTCATCACATTCAAAATCTTTTCTCCCAAAAAATTTACAACCTCATTCAAAATTACCTACCCAAAATTCAACCGCATTCAAAATCCCCTTAAAAATTTGCAGTCACCTTCAAAATATCCCTCCAACTAAAAAATTACTCATATTCAAACTAAAACTAAGTTTTCCCAGAGAATTTAATTCCCCCAAAAAATTTGTCCCCTTAATATTTAGTTCCCTCTAAATTTAGTTTCCATAAAACTTTAGTTTTCCCAGAGAATTCAGTTCCCAAAAAAATTTTAGTTCATCCAAAATTTAGTTCACTCCAAATTTAGTTTCTCCCAAAATTTAAAATATTAATTCCCAAAAAATTTAGTTCTCCCAAATTTTTTGCAAAATCTCATCGTAACTATTGATTCCTTAATATTCATTTCCAGCCGTCTTCCTACCTATCCTTTTGTCGTAGTCAGAAAACTAATTAAAAACATTCCACAATTGTATAATAGATGTCTTTGATTAATAAGATTTAGATGATGAAAACCTAAAATTAAAGGCGAGAACAATTTGTATATGATTGAATGTGGAGACATAAGCAGTAGAGTAGGTGACTTGATAACGATATAATTTCAATCAAGATTAAATATGATGAGTTATATAAGAATGTAGATAAATTTTATATGGGTAATGAAACTTTAAATAACTTATTATCCACTCAAAATGTAACCAATAACAAATTCGGTTTAGGTTACAATAATGACCATAAGGAAAATGTGCATATCAATAATCCTAAACGAGGTAATGTGCAAAAGAATAAATTCAATAATAACAAATTAAATCATGGAATTCAAATATGGTTACCTAAAAATGATACTAATAAAATGAAGAACACATACATAAATAATTTTATAGAAAACATTCATTTTTCTAAAAAGTATAAATGTGTTCACACGAGGAAATCCAAAAAATTATAAATGTGTTCACACGAGGAAATCCAAACCTAAATATATTTTGTTTCCTAAAGAATGAAATTACATGAAATCCTAAATAAGGTACCCTAAAACAAACCCTCATGATATATTCATTAGTACCTTATTTAAAAGAAAACAAATTAAAAATCATTTATTTGAATTTTGTTAAAAAATTAAGTTAAAATGTTAAATAATTAATAATTTAATTAATAAACAAAACAAAATATTAAAAATGTTGAATTCTGTCCTATTTGCTGATTAGTCGACAAACGCAATAACTTTAGTCAACTAATCCTGATGTCTAAATCAGACATAGGTTCTGTTTTTTCAAATTACTCGACCAACGTTCATCTCCTAGTCGACTAATGACCCATTATCGACCAATATTCACTGACTAGTCAACTAATGACCAGTTAGTCGACTAATGATTCAACACTAGTCGACTAATCTGCGAGAATGGTGTTTTTGAACTTTAATTCACTCTTATTGCTTGAACCCGATAGCCTATTGGATCTCATCACTTACACGCATTAAAGGATCAAATTCTCACCATTTAAATATGATCCAATGGACCAAAATTCTTCAACCCTCATCAAAACTCTTAGTTTTGAGCTAAAATGTTTCCCTTGAGTTCATCCCTCTCTCTCAGCTCAGATCAACCAATTCCCCACATCCTTGAAGCCCCAAGCTAAAGATCAAGCTCATATCTTCTCCAAGCTTCAAATTTTTTTAAGGTCTAATCTTTTATTTACATGATCTCCAGTTGATTTCCAGATTTAGTTTTCATAAACCCCAGGTTTTTAAGCATTCATCTCATAAACCCTAGTTCATATTTTTAAACCCTAGAATTACATAGTGTCTAAGAGAGCTAAAACTTCACCTTCAAAGCCATTATCATCTAGATCAACACCCATCTTTCATTAATATTTAAAAAGGCCAGACCTAAAAATATCTTAAATATTCTGAAATTGATATACAGTGTGAAAGGTTTGTAAATTTTGAGAATTTTTCCACATTTAGACTCCCACAAATTTTCCTTAGTAACCGTATGCATGATGTGTTTGGTTTGCAAAATAAATATAAGTGTTATCCTATGCTTGTGTACTTGTTTTACACAAATTTGAAGATAATCAAGTAATGAGCGTAGTGAAGAATCTCCAAATAAAATTGTCTTGTAGGAAGATAGGAATAATACTTAACATCTTTAGCCATGGTCGAACCCTTAATGAAATTGTTATGGATGTTGACGACATCCTTTATAGCATGCTTTTATAATGTTCTACCTATTAGAATAGGCATTGCATCAAGTCTTCTACGCCCACAAGCTAGAATAGTAGCTAGAATTCTTTTATACAATCTTATTCAGACAACTGGTAGCTTTACCTATATTTCAGTTGATTTGGCCAAATGTGTATATACACACCTAGTCAATTCAATGTGAATTGAGCTCTCATTATTTATGAGAATATTGCTAAACCCACTTTCACATCAATCAATCATGGATGCATGTTGACTAGCATCTTCTTGCATTCCAAAGTAAACCCAGAGACAGAAAATGAAATTCTTCCCGGTATGATACCCTTTGATAGGGCTGCTATCTCTAGGATGCATCTTCCTAATACTACTCAAGATGAACCACAACCCCTACTTGAACCCCAAGCTCAACCACATCCACAACCTCCTGCAGATGGCCCTTCCAATGTTCTTCTCACCCTCTCTGCCTTCTAAAGCCTTGCGAGTCGATGTCATCAGAATGATGACAACTAAATGTCATGATGCATCATGTGGGACAAATGCATCAAAACAAGATGAACTCCTCCATAAGTAACAAAGATTGATAAGAGATATCATTGATCTTCATAGTGCTTAAGATGCTCTTCGGGCTAGACACGATCATGACTCTCCAAAGGAATAATTCTTGATGTACTTCATTGTAATATGATGTATTAAGAGTGTTAAGAAACTTAAATGTATTTTTGTGAGGTTGAAACATGCTTTGTGGTGTGTTTTGATGTTGTGAAATTGTGATGTATTTTAAGTATGCTTGGAATCTTATGTAATGACTATCTTTAATTATCTTTAATTAATGAAGTGTGTTTTCTATTTCTAGATTGTGTATCTCCATTTAGATTTATCATACTATAAAGAAATATTCATTTGAGATTTGGTTAACTTAACATAGTATTGCAACTCTTTTAAAACCATAATATCTACGAATGAATTTGTGATACATAACAAATTTATCTGTGATACATGTCATAATATAATTAGTGGCACAACATTGTTTCATAACAATAAGTGCTTCTATTTATGTTAAATTGCAATATTACATTACATGTATGTTTGTATCTCATACTCACTTCTATGCAACACATACGGAATATTTGTAATATAACATGCTCATACGTGTGGCTTGAAACTTGTCCTAAAAGTTAACAATATGTGATACATATACACACTAATTTATATGCTTGCATCAGGAGATTATTTTTGATATAATTTGTGTGATGCACTTATAATCCATTGTGACACGCCTTAAGACACATATGATAACTTTACATGCTTCTATATATCATAGTGTTGATATAGTTGCATTTTAAAATGAGACATTGAGATACATTGAAGTATTTAAGCTTAATGAAATTACTCATGGTGGCATATGTTTGCTTCAGAGATTAATTTGCTTACATGACATATATCATGAGAATTTTTGCATATGAACATTGGTATCAGAATTGGTTTAACTATTGATATATCACAAGTGACACATTGTAATTGGGCTTCATGTTTTCAACTTTGAGATATATATATATATATATATATATATATATATATATATATATATATATATATATATATATATATATATATATATGAGAATAATGGCTATCATACGCC
>CM061132.1:145336526-145382263 GCA_030789695.1 Scilla litardierei | reverse complement strand
TCCCGCTCTTCCGTGTTGGGGGACTGCAGGTTCTCCACGTAGATGGTGCGGCCCAGCTCCTTAGGCGAGGACGAGGCTAGCTTTGACAACATGTCCGCTCGTGCGTTCTCCGATCGCGGGAGATGCAAGACTTCCACGATTTTGAACCTGGACAACGCCGCTTTGGCGACGACGAGATACCTCTGCATCGCCTCCTCCCGTGCCTCGTAACTTCCCAGAAGTTGGTTGACAACGAGCTTCGAGTCGCTGAGGAGGCGTACTGACTCGGCCCCGAGCTCCAGGGCCAGCCTCAGGCCGTTGATCACCGCTTCGTACTCTGCCACGTTGTTGGTGGCCGGGAACTCGAATCGCAGCGCGTATTCCACGATGTTCCCTTCCGGAGATCGGATCGCAATCCCAGCCCCGCCTCCTGACTGTGTGGCCGATCCATCCACATGGACTATCCACGCTCCTGGGTCTCCTGATTGGGGGTGGTCAGCCGAGAGGAAGGACAAGGGCTGGGTAATTACCGTTGCTGGGCCCTCTTCCTCCGGGAGGCGTTCTCCTTCTGTCGTGCATTCAGCGATGAAGTCGGCCAAGGCCTGTCCTTTGATGGCCGTGCGCGGCTTGAATCGGAGGTCGAACTCGCTCAATTCCACCCCCCCAGTTTAGCATCCTTCCCATCCGATCGAATCTTTTGAGATTCTGCTCTAGTTGTGAGTCGGTCAAAATCAGTATGGTGTGGGCTTGGAAATAGGGTCTGAGCCTTCGTGCTGAGAGAACGAGGGCGTACGCCAATTTCTCCATGGGCGAGTACCGCATCTCTGCTCCCTTCAAGATCCGGCTCGTGTAGTACACCGGCCATTGCACGCCACCGTCTTCCCTGATCAGCACCGAGCTCACCGCTTCCTCCGTGCACGCCAGGTAAAGGCTTAGCGACTCCCCCACCCGTGGCTTGGACAGGAGAGGCGGGCTGCGGAGGTACTCCTTGAGGTCTGCGAATGCCCTGGAGCAGTCTTCGTCCCACAGTATCTTCTTCCTATTGTTTGATGGCTCCGCGATCGCTTTCCTCAGAACTTTGAAGAAGGGAAGCGATCTTTCTGCCGACTTGGAAAGGAATCGTCCCAAGGCCGCGATGCGCCCATTCAGCCTCTGCAGTTCCTTGATCGTCGTCGGCTCACGCATGTTGATCAGTGCCTCGATCTTGTCAGGATTAGCTTCAATGCCACGGTTAGTTATCATAAATCCCAAGAATTTGCCAGATCTTACCCCGAACGTGCACTTCGTGGGGTTGAGTCGAATGTTGTGCCGCCGCAACCGCTCGAAGGTTTCACGAAGGTCGGCGATGTGGTCCTCCGGCTTTCTCGACTTGACAAGCATGTCGTCGACGTAGACCTCCAGGTTCCTCCCGATCTGGGAGTGAAAAACCTTGTTGACCATCCTTTGGTAGGTGGCCCCCGCGTTCTTCAAGCCAAAGGGCATCTTCTTGTAGCAGTAGGTTCCCCGGTCCGTCGTGAAGGCTGTCATCTCTTCATCCCGGGGATCCATCTGGACTTGATTGTACCCTGAGTAAGCGTCCATGAAGCTAAGAATCTCGTACCCCGAGGCGTTGTCCACCAGGTGGTCAATGCGCGGCAGGGGGTAGCTGTCTTTGGGACAGGCTTTGTTGAGGTCACTGAAGTCCACGCACATTCGCCATTTCCCGTTGGGTTTCCTGACCATCACCACGTTCGATAGCCATTCCGGGTACCAGACCTCTCGTATGAAGCCGGCGTCGAGGAGACGCTCTACTTCCTCGGAGGCCGCCTTCATCTTCTCGTCGCCCAGGTTCCGCGTCTTCTGCCTGACCGGTTTGAAGTTGGGGTCGGCGTTGATCTGGTGGACGATCAGCTGGGGATTTACGCCAGGCATGTCCTCCGGAGACCAAGCAAAGACGTCTAGGTTCGCCTCCAGGCACTCCACCAGTTGACTCCTCAGGTCGGGGCATAGCCCTCTCCCAATTGAGACGAACCTGCCCTCGACGTCCGTGACCGGGATCTGCTCTTGTTCCTCTGCAGGGGTGGGTCTCGGCCCGCCTCTTAAGTCGAGCGCGTCCATTCGGTCGACTAGACGATCTCCGGGCCCTTCCTCCTCTAGCTGATAGCAGGTATCCGGTCTCCCGCGTCGCCTTCGACCTGCCCCATCCCCCTGGGTGTTCGGAACTTGATAGTCTGATGGAGGGTCGAGACAACTGCGCTGACGGCGTTGAGGAGGGGTCGGCCGATGATTCCGTTGTACTCCGACCCGATCCCCAATACTATGAATTCTACCGCCAGGGTCACCGAGTCCGGTGGGCTTCCGAGCGTTACCGGGAGGGGGATTGTGCCGATGATGGGGGTGGAATGACCCGTGAATCCTACCACGGGTCCCGAGCGAGGTCGCAAGTCTTCCCTCCGCCGCCCCATCTTCTCCAGGGTTGACATGAAGAGGACGTCGCAGGAGCTGCCGGTGTCGACGAGCAGTCGCCTTACCATGGTTGTGTCGATGATCACCGACACCACCAAAGCTTCATCCGATCTGCGCGCTGTTACAGGCGTGCTCGGCCTCCCGACCGGTAGGGTCGGTGAGGGGTTCCCGGTCCTTTCCTCATGATCCTCCTCGCGTCGGGCCCGGGCCCACTCTTGCCAACCATGGCGGGCCCTGTCGCTTCGCGTCTTGCTCTCCTTTCGTCGAGATGGGTGAAGCCGTGTCATTGCAGGTGTGGTTTGTTTCTTCGTGGGACAGTTCGTTCCCACAGACGGCGCCAGAGGTTTCAGAGTGTTTTCTCACTACAAAATCGTTGACCACGGACAACCCGGTCAACGTGGTCAGGGGGCCGACTTGGGTCCCTCGGGTGCGTCCTTCCGTGCAGACGCGGTGCAAGTCGAGGTGGTGGATGACGTGGAGCGCCTCGGCCGGGTCGGGTCTGGATCTTCGGCCACGAGGAGGGGGCGAGGGGAAGCCTCAGCCCGGTGCGAGACGCTCGGCCTCGGATGATCGGATGACGAGGGGTAGCCTCGGCGCCTCGTGAGCGGAGGGGAAGCCTCGGCTCGGTCGAACGTGCTCGGCCTCGGTCGATCGGGCGACGAGGGGTAGCCTCGGTCGTCCTACCTGATGCGTGGTCGGCGTGGTCGGAGGGGAAGCCTCGGCCCGTGGATCTGACGTCCTCCTGCGCAGGCGAGAACACTCGTCAGGGGGCCGGACCTTGGTTCCGGCCAAATCCCCTCCGATGCCTAAGTCAGACGATGATCTGAAAGAGGAGGCTCGGCGGAGACGGTCCGACTCGAGAGGAGATCGAAACGTCGTCTACCGGTGCGAGCGAGGGAGGAAGGGGACGAAATGGGGGAACTAGGTCGTTGATGGTGTACCTTAGGTTTTAGTTACCTGAGATGCGATCCCCTTGTTCGGTCGTCCTCCTAGCCCTTTTATAGGCCTTTCGTCACGTCCACCCACGACCCACGTCCTTCGTCCGCCCCCAATCGTGCCCCCTCAATCCGCCTCCTCGTCACCGCTCCCCGCGCCATCCCAGCACCTCCCCATAACGGCCATCAAGTAGCAGCGGGCCTGGGGGAACGGTTATCGCTGGAGTGGGCGAGTGATTCACGCGTTTTCAGGATCGGGTCAGATCAACATTCGGGGGCCCTCTAGGGGCTTTGTCGGGCGGGCCCGATCTCGCAGATGGGCTTCTGATCGGTAGTCGGGTCTCTGGGCTCGTGTCTTTCGAGCTTCGGCCAAATAGGCGTAACACCATGTATCGTATGCCATGATTCAAATTCAAAGAAATACATGGTATGCCATGTATCATGGCTCAATACATGGTATTCTGGAAAGCAATCTTGGAGTGGTAGTAAATTTTAATCATTGCTCAATACATCGCATGCAATATTCTGTTCATACATGGTATTTAAGCCATGGCTCAATAGATTTAACCTCAAAAGATTACATGTAAATTTCTACAAACGTAAATTTCTACAACGACCTCAAAAGATTACATGTAAAAGATTTTTTGGTGACAGCTAATTGGATGGGTCTGATTTCTTGGACTCTTTTAGGCATGTTTGATTGATCAAATGGCTCCTTCTATCGCTGATTGATTTAATAACCAGGGATTTAATAACCTGCAAATACAAAGATATTATATGGTAGTATCATATGGCAGTATCATTGTATGGCAGTATCATTTGACAATATCATTGCATATAACTAAATGCATATCAATTGATACAGCCAATAACAGATATCTGCCATATTATATGCAAAGACAGTAGATTATCTACCATATTATATGCAAAGATAGTTGATAACAAATATGGAATATAACTAAATGCATAATATGGCAGATTTGGAATCACTTATCGTTGAGTATCAATTGTATAAATAAATAAAAACATAAATGCATATAACATATCTATAGAATCGAAATTAGGGAGAGTATACCAATGAAAAATTCTGGAGGATACCATCCTCCTAGCAGATGTCTCTGTTAACTGAGCAGAAACTCAGACGTCTGCAACATAAAAAAGAAGCATCAACCTGAAAAATTCAAAAAAAAATCCAGATATGAATGTAAATTCATCTCACCAATTGTATTGGCCTCCTTCTCTAAAATCCACTTCCAATTTCCTCCTTTTCTCATGTCTAATCTTGGTAAGTTTCGAAGATACAAAGAAGAAATCCAGTAGAAGACATCCAACTCTTCATCAATAAAAATAATCCAATTTATCAAAATCTGGCACCAAAAAAATTTCTAAAATTTATTTTTGTTTTTATTCTCTCATATCTCTAAATTCCTAGCGCGAGGGAAACTACTAATGATTCAAATGCCCAAAGAACTTCTCGAGATTAGAAGCACAAAAGATGGATATAAACAAATAAACTGGGTTGGCAGAAATTAATTTTGTATAGAGTTGATTTTTGTCTTGTAATAACGCCCACACTTCTATCATAAATCAATTATGTTCCACAAAAATTCACATAAAAGCCAACACTGAAGGGAAAACAAAATGAAGGGAAACTATCAAAACAAAAATTCACAAATGATGAGAATTCACACAAAATTCACAAATAATAATAAAATGTCAAAACAAAAATTCACAAAAATCCACAAATGTCAATTCCACAAAAATTCACATAAAGTCTAGACTTTATATATCAGTTGACTGTAAAGAATACACAAATGATGAGAATGTCTTAGTTAATGTAAATTTTGCGTGTGAAATCAAATGGAGGCAAATGTCAAACCAATCGACTCCCCCTCCACTGAGGGCAAAACACAAACCTACCGACCTTGGAATTCAGCTCATCCAGGATAAGCGGCAGTTTCCAATTCTGTTGTCCTTGCATCAAGAAAGCTACAAATTGATTCCAACGCAACTTCCAGTGATCTAAACTCGAATGGAGATTTTGCAAGACATGATATAGAACAGTCAAAAATAGAAATTTAATCATTCAAAACCGAGTGGTGATTAGTACAAAATTAGCATGAATGAATAAAAGAATACAAAAACCACAAACTAAGTCACACATCAATGCTGGAAAAATATTAGTAGAAGTATAACATCAAGACCATAACTTTAAATCCAAGCCTTATCAAGCAAGTCAAACAACTCACCATCATCATCAACACATAAGAAAGAAAGTAAATAAATTACCCAAGTGGAAGTCAATTTATTCCATTAAAACATCAGCTTGCATCAATTTGCATCCTGCACATGAGGGAAAAAGTCAATTTATTCCAATAAATTAACCAAGAAAGTAAATAAATTGCCCAATGAAGAAGGTTTGCACGTTGAAACGGGGCTTGAGGAATGCACTTCTGATAGATTCGGCAAAAGTTTAATCCAGCCAGATTTGGAGATTTGGAATTACAAAATGAGTCTAATCCTATTGGTTTGAGCAATCAAAAAATAGAAAATGATGGAAATACATAAAATAACAAAGCAACATTACCCTCATTGAAGATAACTGGGTACTTCAAAAAAACAATTAAACTGGCTTGATGGGTGCCCTTCGAAAAAAAACAGAGTACTTCAAAGCAACATTACCCTCATTGAAGATGAGTTTTAGATGGCACTCATAGCTCTTCAAATGTATTTTGTAGAAACTGATATATAAATTTATATGATGGGCAGCCAAGGTAGGGGCTTGACATGGAATTCCTAGAATCTAACTCCTAAATGAAATAAAATTCAAATTTTTTATTGGACTGAGAAGAAATCAAGAGAGCTGTAATTTTTTGAGATGGGTGTCATCACACCTCATGGAGTTACATGGGTCTCTTATTGATATGGTTCTTAATTGGGAGTTCTGGGCATTATTTGGAAGTATCAATAGGAACTACTACACCAATTCTGGGCAAATTTGGGAGTTCTGGGCATTAATTTGGGATAAATTCAAGTTCTGGGCATTAATTTGTAAAGGAAAGTGAAGGAAAGTTCTGGGCATTAATTTGAATTTATCCGAAAAAAATTCAATAAAAATTTAAAAATTACTATGCCAATTCAAAAAATTGCCAAATGCCAGAACATGCCAACCTACTGCCAACCTAGGCCAACCCATGCCAACGTGATAAATATTGATAAATACTCACCATTCTGTCATTTCTTTTGTAGCCCTAACACTTCTCGAACTCGAGCAATCTTTAAAAACCCACAAAAGGAAAAAAAAATCAGAACTTTCCTTCACAAAAAGAAAACCCTTAAAAAATCAAAAACTGAGATTTTGAAGAGAGTGATGAGCGTGATCTATTGATTAATTATCACAGTTTCTGCTCCTCGTCCAGGGTTTCCCTTTCATGCGCCATCGTACTCAAGAATAACTTTCTTCGACATTGCTACGATAACCAAATGAAATATGGAAGTAAAGGAAAAAAAATTTAAAATGCACGATGGGAAAATTTAAAGAACATTAAGGGAGATCATACCTTTCTAATGAAGCTGCAGCTCCAGACATGTTGCCTCCAGTTCTTCACAGCAGGTTCAACCTCAAGAGAGCAGAACTTTTGGCAGGCCTCATTCAGTTTAGCATTGGCAACTGCAAGGTGGGTTTCAAGATCTTCAGGCATCATTTAGAGAAGAACTTTCTGATTTTCAAAAGAACAGCTGCCAATTCAGCAGAACTTTCTGATTTTTGGGCACCGTCAGCAGCATCAGCAAGTTATTAATTTTTGCTCGAGCACTATTAGCAGTGCCAGCAACAGCAAAAGAACAACTGCAACAAAAGAACAACGCCCTGATACCTTGAGCAATTTTTTGGGCTGCTTGGATTCAGGAAGAGAGAAGAAATAGAGAGATGGTTTAAATTTCAAAACTTCAAATGTTTTGGGTGGAGTTAGAGGGAGTTTTTTGGGCGGCAGAGTTTTTTGGGCTCCAACTTCACATTTCAAAATAGATTTCCCCCCAAAACTTTTATATTCAACTTCAAACTTTGAATTTCAAAACTCCCACCAAATATATAATAGAAAACACTGTGTCCTAGTCAGCATATGGCCCTTATCCTAGTCAGCTCAATGTCCTAGTCATCTTGTCCTAGTAGAACAAAATTCAAAAAGACCACTTGAATTATTACATATGGATTTATTTGATCTCGCTAAGACTTCTTCTCTTTATGGTAGCAAACATGTTTTTTGTCATAGTGGACGACTACACAAAATTTACTTGGGTTTTATTTTTGACAAATAAAAATGAGGCTTTTTATGAATTTAAATTTTTTTTCAAAAAGTCAGAAAAACTTCATTCTTTGAAAATTATTTCAATAAGAAGTGACCACAGTGGAGAATTCGAAAATGAACCTTTTCAAAAAAAATTGTGAAAACCATGGTATATCGCATACTTTTGTTTTTCCTAAAGCTGCTCCACAAAATGGAGTAGTTGAGAGGAAGAACAGAACACTCCAAGAGTGTGCACGAATAATGTTGTCTGAAAGCAACCTTCCAAAATATTTTTGGACGGAAGCCGTAGCAACCGCGTGCTATGTTCAAAATAGAGTACTTATTAGAAATTCTTTTCAAAAGACACCATGTGAATTATTGTACCAACGAGTTTCGAACATATCCTACTTTAGAGTTTTTGGTTGTAAATGCTATATTTTGAACACAAAAGATAAATTTGATAAATTTGACTCCAAAGTGGATGAAGGAATCTTTATCAGATATTCTTTTAGGAGCAAAGCATAACGTATATAAAACAAGAAAATACCTTTTGTCGTTGAAACATTACATGTTACTTTTGATGAATCTATTACAAATGTTTCTAATGCTAGCTTGAATAATGATATTGATGATGTTGTTGTTATTCCTTCAAGTGATATGAACAATATTATTCCATTACCCAAATCATTCACAGAAGTGGCACATCACCCACACACTCAAGTCATGTGAAACATTAATGAAAGTGTTAAAACTAGATCACATATACAACATATGTCTCGTGTGGCTTTTGTTTCTAACGTTGAGCCAAAAAAGGTAGATGAAGCTTTTGCAGATGAAGCATGGATTGAAGCTGTGCAGGAAGAACTCCTTCAATTTGAAATGAATCAGGTATGGGAATTAGTCCCTGGACCAGATAATCATACAGTCATTGGTACAATGTGGGTATACAGAAATAAGCTTGACGAAGATGGTGTCATGGTAAGAAACAAGCCAGGTTAGTAGCACAGGGGTATTCGCAAGAAGAATGTATTTTCTGGCGAAACTTTTGCACATGTTGCTAGATTAGAGTCAATTTGAATGTCACTTGCATTTGCAACATTTAGAAATTTTAAATTATACCAGATGGATGTAAAGAGTGCATTCTTGAATGGTTATATTAAGGAGGAAGTCTAAGTTGAACAACCTCCTGGCTTTGAACATGATAAGAAGATAGACCATGTTTTTAAATTGAATAAAGCTTTATATGGCCTGAAACAAGTTTCGGGACATTGGTATGAAAGATTAAGAAAATTCTTAATCGACTCGGGATATAATGTAGGAAAAATAGATAATACATTATTTGTTAAGAAAATTCACGATGACATCACACTTATTCAAATTTACATAAATGATATTATTTTTGGATCATCTAACGAAAATATATGTCAAGAGTTTGCCAAGTTAAAGCATGATGAGTTTGAGATGAGCCACATGAGCGAGCTCATGTACTTCTCAGGTTTGCAAATCAGGTAGTCGAAAGAGTGAACCTTCATTCATCAAAAGAAATATGCAAAGGATCTACTCAAAAGGTTCAGGATGGAAAATGCATCAGGAAAGAGTACCCCTATGGCCACCCATATGGCCACCCATATGGCCACATCCGCCTCTTTGGACAAAAAAGATGAAGCAGGTAAAAGTGTCAATCAGAAAATATACAGAGGTATGATTGATTTTTTGTTATACCTTACTGCTAGTAGGGCCTAACATTATGTTTAGTGTATGCACTTATGCACGATTCCAATGTGACCTAAAGGAATCACATCTTAAGGCAATCAAATACATATTTAGAAACATTAAGACCACGTCTGACTTTGGATTGTTTTATCCTAGAGATAGTACTTTCGATCTAATTTCGTATAGTGACTCAGATTATGCCGGTTGGAAAGCCACAAGGAAGAGCACAAGTGGAACATGTCACTTCCTTGGACATTTCCTTGTCTCGTGGTTTAGCAAAAAGCAAAGTTTAGTCTCACTATCAACCACTGAGGCAGAGTACATAGCTGCCAGACTTGCGTGTCCACAAGTTCTCTGGATGAAACAAGTCTTAGTAGATTATGGTGTTAAAACATCTACATTGGTAATTTATTGTGATAATAAGAGCGCTATTAATTTATCCAAGAAATTTGTTCTTCATCCTAGAACGAAACATATAAACATTAGACACATGTTCATAGATGACCATTGTGTTAAAAAGGATGTTGAACTTAATTATATTCCCACTGAACATCAAGTTGCAGACATTCTCATGAAGGCTTTGAAAATAGAATCTTTTTCAAAACTTCGTAGAGATTTAGGAATTATAAGTGAAAAGGAATTGAGACCCAATTGAATATTTTTATGCCTCACTTATCTGTTGTTTCTCCTTTGTATTTATTCTAACTTTATTAAGCAAGTTGTTCCCATGTCACACTTCTATTACACTAATTGTTTTTGATGTGACAAATGGGGAGAAAGCTTACAATGCATATAAAATAACAAATACATGGTTCACACTTGAATTGGAATATAAAATAAATTGTTTATATTTCATCTTATTGCTAACCAACCTTCATGCATGGGGAGTAACTTCTCCATAGCAATCATGCATCTCTGCAAGGGGAGCGTAAGTCATTTTTTGATATCATATTATGATTTCCATATCTTACATCATTTGTTGTCATCATCAAAAAGGGGAGAGTGTTGGGATATTAAGACCCACCCCAGTGGATTTTGATGATGTGCACAAGTGATATGTGTACTAATATGTTTACTTCAAGTGTATATAGATTATTTTATGGCCATGAAGATTATAGCGCATTGTGAAGCAAATTGAAGGACTTAGACGCCACGATCGAAAGTCTACTTTCGAGCCACGAATTGAAGCATGAAGGCTCAAACTAATCAAGCACAAGAATACTTAAGATCAAGATTAGATGGCTTAAGTCAAAGATTGAAGAACAAGAGCTAGTGATTGTGTATAAGTAAGTTATATGCTTAGAATGTAAACGCCAAAGTATATCTCATACACACACACAATTTCTGAAAAAATCATTTTAAAATAAAATACATAGTATAATACTTTGATATAATTTTTATAAATTATTTTTCAAGTTTTTTCTAGTAGAAAAACTCCAGTTTCCAAAAATAGCCAACTATATGAGTCAGATAGCCGACTACTGGCAGGCAGATTTTGCCTACAACTCTCAGTCAAAATAATAGCCCTCTATTCTTGGAAATAGCCGCCTATCTGGGTCAACCCTTGACAGATTTGGCAATTTCGCTTGATTTGTGGTACCTGTTAACTAGCCGTTGGAGATGACTTTTTGGGCTGACTTTAAGCAACTTTTTACTCTATAAATAGCAAAGATTTCAGAGGTTTTAACACAACAATTTCATATCAAAAAGAAAACTCTCTCTTTGCTCAAAGTGCTCAAGCTTTAAATTTGTTCTTCATTATTTTTCAAAAGGCTGTTGTTTTTAATTCTCTTATACTCAAGCTTCTCAGTTTATTTTCAGATTATTTTAGCCTTTGAAATACTTGTTTTGATCTCCAAGCTTAAAGCTTTCTATTGAGATTCAAAATACAAGTTCTCTTTTAATCTTTGTGTTTTAAAGTTATACCTTTTTCAAAGATTAAAACTTGATCTTTGATCTCTAAAGCCCAAGTGAATATATTAGAGAATCAATTTTCAAGATAACTCATTTTGATCAAATTATGCTAATTTATAACAATTTATTTGATCAAGGGTTTTTGATTTCTTAATCCACATATACACTCATATACTATTGGCTTTAGGAAATCATTGTACTCAAATCTATATTTGTTGTAAAGTCTTTGAAGAAGACTTAGTGATTGTAATTCCCACGTGTTAGTAAAGGTTTTGGAAATTCCTAGTTGGTTGTAACTAGGTGTGGAAATTCCTAGCAAAAGGAAGCTAGGTGATTGTACAAAATCCTCTTCGGTTGTGTTGAGGCAAGGTTGCTCTCGTTGAGAGCTAGTGGATCGATTGTTGGATGTAGGCCAATGTTGGGCCAAACCAGGATAAAATATCTGTGTCTGCGTTGTGATTTTATTCTCTTTACCTCTTTATGATTTTTGCTTGCTTTTTTTAATACCACTGCAACTCACATTTTATTCAAGCATATAATAATTGTTGATTAAGTACCAATTGAGGCAACTCTAATTTGAGACTTAGGCAACTCTTAGAAGGATTTCAATTTACGCAAAAAAGTTTATTATTTGTTGACAACTCTATTAACCCACTTCTAGTGTTGTCTGTCATCTACAGGATGCAACAGTATCTACCTCATAAGTGAGGCTAATGCTTCATCTCTCCAAGAAATTTATAAAAGTGGAAAAATGAAAACATGGGAACCACGGAAATTACAAGGAACAACAACTAAAGGGGGAAGGAAAAACAAAGTAGAGCTTGGCAAAAATAGCAATGTCTAACCAGGTCTAGTAATGACTGGCAAGGCCTGTTGGGGGATGTATGCCCTCAGTTCATTTGTATTTGATGCAAATGATTTTTTTATAGTAGATGTGGGAATTTTGCATATGATGCAAAGAAAATTAAATTTGTCGTAAATTATTTACGTGCATATTTAATATAATAAATGTGTTGAAAGGATTACCTGGATGAAGGGATCGTCCCAGTCAAAACGCAGCTTCAAACCGCGTCAAAAACGGACTCCAAACGCAAAAAATAAAGCCAAAACAGTGCACAAAGCCAAGTATAGGGCATTGCAGGTCTGGCACCCGTTTGACGGGCGCCCGACCCGCCTGGATTGCAGGCACCCGTGCCCACTACAGTGGGCGGGTGCCCATGCCACTAAGCAGGCGGGCCCGGGCGCAGCCCAGGCCCAGGCACAGCGCAGACGCACGCCCATACTGCAGCGCACGCGCGTTGCGCGTGTGCCACTCGGATGGGGCCCATGGGCGGCCCCACATGGTGCTAGGGTTTGGCTGGTTATTGTGACGGCTCAATTTTTGCAAAAAACTGGTTTTTGGGCTATCTTTGGAGCCTCGTTTGAGGGGTCAAACAAACTTGGAATCATGTGCCGTTTGTTCCTACGCATTCACCGTTCAACCCTCTTCGATTTGATAGCTTGTATCACTTGCGAAGCTCAACGGTGAGGGATGAAAAATTCGCTAAAGTTTGGCCTTTGTGAGAGGCAAACTTTAATTAATTTTTCCTCCAAAACTTTTTATCCCACGTTGGATATGGAGTGAAGGGGAGGGGTCAGTCGCCTATATAAATAGGGGCCTACTCCCCTTCTAGAAACTCGTCCCAAGCTCCAGATCTGAGTAGCTCCATTAATCGTGAGCAAGGCCGGATCTGAGCTTAAATCAGTTATTCTCTTTCTCCTTAAATTTCTTCCTTGCTCATGTACGGTCTCTAGCAAAGCTACGAAGGAGCTCGGATCGGATTTGAAGCTTGACAAAGGATCCACTGAAGGTGAAATCTTCTTCAGCGTGTGGTTGGATCAGCGACAAGGGTGTTGCTCGCCTCGGGACGCGGTGCGGTTCGGGACGCAGTTCAGCTTGGGAGAAGCGACGCGGGGACAAAAGAAATGTTGCTGAAAACGACGCTTCGTACTCTGTGGAAACGAAGTGAAAGGTATGTAGTTTAAATATTCATGTGTTTATAATTGCAAATGTTAGATAGATCTATCCTTAGGGGTTGGCCGGACCCAACCCCAGGATAGTAGAGATCTTGGCTATGGTTGTTAATCTTTAGGGCTTTGATTTAAAATTGTTTTAATCTGTTTTTTCGCTGCTAAATTGTTTTCGTCGTACGATCGACTAAGGCCGGACGTCGAATTTATAGCCCTAAGTGTTGGATCCTGTGGATGGCAAACAACACTAGAAGGGGGGGCGTTGAATAGTGTTGTATGAAGATAAAACTTTTTCGTTCTTTAATCAATCAACACAAAAACAAATCCTTCTAATGTTGCCTAAGAAACCAAGTAGAGCGATCTACGCTTGGTTCTTAATCAACAATATAATTTAAAGTGCACAGCGAAAATTCACAGCAGGTAGTCGACTCCTTATGAGCAGTAGTCGACTCCCAGAGTATAAGTTAGAGCAAATAAAATTACAGATGCAAATCTCAGCGTATAGAAATAGGATTGATATTTGCTGAAGATAGAATAAATGCAAAGATAATCAAACACAGAAAATGCAAGCGCAAAGACAAGGATTTTTATCCTGGTTCCCCGCAACCCGGGTACGTCCAGTCCCCGACCAATCCGGTACGAGATTTCCACTATCTGCCTTGGCAAATACAAGCACCTAACTTCACTCGTTAGGATTTCCAACGACCTAGCCTTGACCAGGATTTCCGAACACAACGCCTAGACTTGTCTAGGGTTATACCCTTGCCTCACAAACCGAGGACTTTCCAAATGGCAACAACTAGACTTGTCTAGTGTTCCAACAAATAGCACAATGAGAAATTTGTCCAATACTCTACAACAAGTGATAGAGATTGGAAATACACCCGATTCTATAGCCAATCAAAAGATAGACAATTGTGTAGTGGCTCAATAGAATAATAGTCTAGATCACACAAAGATACGAGATAAGTTCTTTGTGATCTAGAGCTTTTTCAAAAATCCTTCAAATAGAATTTAAAGAGAAATAATAGAGAGGATTTTGAAAAACAACTTAGCCAATAAAAATAATAATATGATCTTCAAAAGAATTGGAAAAATATTGCAAGATCAAAAACTGAAATTAAAATTGGCTAGAGAAGAAATGAGAGAGCTTTTGCAAATTTTGATTTTCAATAATCTTGTGTTTTTCACAAAAGAATTAAGCTCTATTTATAGGGAAAAACTGGGATTTGAAATTTGAATTTCGTTTGACTTTTGTCCCAAAAATTTCAGAGTAAATCACTCAAAAGAATTTAAAATTCAAATTCAAAACGTTTGAAAATTTCCAGCAGGTAGTCGACTCCCTATATAGGTAGTCGACTCCCAGAGGAGTCCAGGAAATTTTCATCTCTGAGAAGTAGTCGACTCCCTACTTTTGGTAGTCGACTCCCAGAGGAGTTTTTCCTGTTGTTCTAGTCAAAAAGTGTAGTTAACTCCAGGGTGCGTGGAGTTTCACTACTATAATTTGAAGTGACTAGAAAAAGCTCTTTAAAAACCATTTTTGAAGATAGTTAAAAACATTTGTTTTGAAATCATTTGTGTGTGTGTGTTGTCTACTTGATATGGCTTTGACAAATATCCTAAAAGACACGACACACTCACACTAGACTCTGAACATGTCTTCGGTAGTTTAGTCAACTTGATGAAGTGAGGATGAGCTTCTCTTTGAGCTTCTTGCTTTGTTTGAGCTTGACCTTCATCACTTGAGTTTAGCCATGTTCGTCTTTGTCGTGGAGCGTTGATGCGTGCTTCTTGGAGTATTAGTAGAGCTTCACGAAATCTGTATACTTAAAGTGTAGTGTAGTTAGTACACTAAGCATTCATTTGGTGTGCTCATCATCAAAATTACTTAGGGGTGGAATTCAATTTCCATCACTAAGGACCCGTAAAACCCTATAGTGGTATCAAAGCCATGTCTACACGAACTATTTTTTGCAATTATAAATTGCATATGATACAGCATGTTTCTCCATCAGATGGAGGTTTTATTTAAACTTTAAAAATGTCGTTTTAAAGCAACGATTTTTATTTTCGAAAACTTTTTTTGAAAATTAGATTTAATTTATTTTAAAATTAAATCTTTAAAATTATGTGATAATTTTTGATGTAACTTAAACTTATACGATAAATTTTAAGTTGCATGTTTAGCAAAAATTTATGAGATAATTTTAATTGCTATGATTATCATGCTAATATGTTTAGATGATAATTTTTTATGGTTATATTAGTTTTTTATTAATTATGTGATAATTCAAGAAAGACTATTAGGATAGCCATTAAAAACTTCCAGAAAATTATAAGATAATTTTTTATGGACTTGCTATGATTTAAAAATTGTTGCAACATATTAAATTCCTGTTTGGGGTAGCTCTTTCCGAATTATTATTTTAATTGTTTTAATAATAATTTTGAATAAAGGCTGTGATTTAAAATTGCTGCAACTTGAATTTTAAATACCTAATACATGATTAGGATAGCACCATAATAATCCTTATAGTTGATAAGGACATTAATAAACGTTATTAACCAATCCTAATAATTTCGAATTTTAGGATTCACCTAGTTGATAGGATTAACTAGTTTTAATGAAGCCATTTCTAATCGATGGGACATATATGAATAATAAGTTCCTTCAATGGACCATGATCCAGTCTATTGTTTTTTGACTAGTGTTGTGGATCACCCTAGCTTGGCCGGGGATAGTGATCCTGGCCTAGCCAAATCCCTGGCCGTGTTCCGCTAGACCTCAAGGATGCGAATTATGATTATGTGACATCGTCGATTATATCTAGTCAATTACGTTAAAAATCTTCTTCAAGGTTAGCCGTAGCCCTCCTTGTTTTTGGATTAGGGGACTAAAAGACGCATGTTGTCACGCCCCGCTTCCCGAAAATGTGGAGGCGAGACGTGAGAAGGTCCGCTCAGACTTGAAGCTGTGAAACTCCAAGTCTGATAAGCGTATAAAATTATCATATGGCAGGTCCTTGCAATGCAAACGAAACAACAATAATAATAATGAAAAGAGACAAAAGAGAAATCTCTGAATATCCATAAAATAAATTACAATATCACAGAAAAGCCACCAGGCTAAAAGAAAAAGAGTCTAAGGCCCAAACAAGGCCTACAAAATATAACATACATACAAAGGTGCCACGCACCGACAACTAACAGAAATCCTAAAACAAAAGGGAACTCAGCAAAGTCACAGGTGTCCACAAGACTCCTCCACAGCAAACATGGACGTCAGCAGCACTACGTCCCCTGCAACAAGCTCTGGCGCTGGGTCTAACATGTGACACCCAAAAGAGAGAGGGGCACATGTCAGCAAGTCTAAAAAGACTTGAGCAAGGAAACTGAAAATAAACTAACAACCTAACAGTTCAAGTAGGATGCAACGACATGACATTTAAGTATGATGCAACAGTTAAAAAGGACAAGAAGGGACAAGCACGCACGAAGTAGCAAAAGCTACCAAATCACTAATTCACGAATCACTTATCATGATTTTCACTTTGTGCTCAAATTTTCCGTCATTTGGCTGAAGTAGCTGTACGGGCTAACTTCTACGCTCAAGCGATCGTTTAACCCTACCCCTCCACGTGTATCGAGCGTTGGTATCACCAACACACTATGCTCGCTTCTGGATCACGAGCCAGGAAGTGTATTTGGCATAAGGGTGCACCTAGCCGGATCACTGTGTAGGAATCAAAATCCTACTCGCCGCATCTTACATTTTAAAGTAGCGTGTGCTACACAAACACGATAAACAATCAATGTATGCAATGACATGAACAGATATTCGCGTACCATTAATTGAAATTAAACATGACATGCAAGCATGATGAAGGTGACGGACCTAGCTTCGTTGTCAAGCTAGGTCAATGGGGGCGTCTAGACAGCTATCCTTTCACTGCCTAGTCTCTTTTACGCCTACAACAAGTAAGTGGCCTAAAACATGGCCTAAAACCCTAAGTGGCAAGTTTCACTCGCCTAGCACCGAGGATGACGATCAACGAGGCACGTCACAAAATGTTAGCTACGGGGATGAGATCGCTGCCATGGCAAAACAACATTAGAACAACATCCAACCTAGTTTATTATTAGGGTTTCAATAAATCACAAAGAGGGTTATGAGAATATAAAGGGGTCGAACCCTACCGTATAGAAGCGGAAGATCGATGCCGAGCAAGCACGGCAACGGAAGAACGATTCGAAGAACTACGGCTCAGATCTGGAAATGGGGAGAAAATCTGGAGAAATGGATTTGGGGGTTTTGGGGTTCTTGGGGTTGGCCGATGGCCTAGGGGAGAGGTGGCCGGCGCAAGGAGGGGGTGAGGGGACTCCGGGGATGTAGGAGGAGAGCTAGGGAAGGTTGGGAAAGATTTGGGGAAGGAGGAGGCTCAGAAGGAAATGAAAGAAGAAGGAAAACGTTTGGGGGGTTTACATAGGATTCGTGCGGCGGCTGCCCAGAAATTAGGGTTTCGGGGGCGATTAGTCGGTCAAAGAAGGATGGCTGACCGACTAGTTTGGGAACTAGTCGGTCGGTCGACTAACTGTGACCGACTAAGGGTAAACAGTAGCTTCTGAAGGAAAACTGAACTTTGAATTAGTCGGTCTGTGAAGGCTTGTCAACCGACTAGTTTGAGAACTAGTCGGTCGGTGAGTGTTCATAGACCGACTAAGAGCTGAATCATGAGAGATCAAGGTAATGAGGGTTAGTCGGTCTGAGAAGGCATTCTAACCGACTAGTTTGAGAACTAGTCGGTCGAAAGATGTTCTTAGACCGACTAACGATAAACAGTAACTCGGCTAAAAACGACTGACGTAAACTAGTCGGTCTGAGAAGGATTGACGACCGACTAGATCTCAATCTAGTCGGTTGGTTCCCCTTCTTGAACCAACTAAAGTGCACGCAAAGTCTCGAATTGAAGCGCGAAGTTCCGGGAAGATTCCTACGGCTTCAAAGATCACTCTAACTCTAAGTCACGAGCGATATGAAGCTCGTCACGAATGACTTACTCCAAGCTCAACGGCCTAAGGAAGAAGCTAGGAAAATCTCAACGAAATGGACGAAAACGAAACCACAAAGACGGAAACCACACAAGGAGAAAACCACCATCATATAAAATATACTGATAATACAACCTACAAAAACCAGTCGTTACATCCTACCCACCTTAGAATAAAGTCCATCCTCGGACTTTCTAACATATCTAGTCGCTCTGGTAACTACCCTCAAACACATCACACCATAATTTCAACCAAGTATATTCAGTACAAGTGCTCATATATGCACTAGGCAATCAAATATTAACACCACTATCACGCATATATTCACGCACATCATACACGTACACTTATTATAATCAGTCAATTACATACACGTATTTCCATCATATATACATATACATACATCCCTTATGTAGCTACTACCTTCCTAGCACAAAACAATAGTCCAGATACTCACAACTAATTAAATAGTTCACACTAGTAAATACCATCGTAATACTCTACGTTTAGGGAACTACCTATGGACAAGGCAATAAGAATACACTACTCCCTATATCTCCTAGCATACACCCAATACCAAACAATCAACATGTGTAATCACACCATACCATTATTAAAACAAGTTCACTATATCTAATATACATTCACCATCATTATAATTTCACAATTTTTTTGTCATTCAAATGCATGCACACATTCACCATATTATCACTTCATATATAGTCCTATAGCTATATTCATGCCACACCACACATACCATAGTCACCAATTCCTATAACTAGCACATACTTACCCGTGCATGGTGCACATCCACGCACGCTAACATGGCATTCATATATACCAATCATACCACTACATACACAGCACGACCACACCTAGTTTAGCTAGCACATATATATTCACGCAACCAAGTCCTTAGTGAATAACTATAACACAAAACCAACTCATATAACTATATATTGGTATAGCCACCCACAATCGTGTGCGTAACACAACCAGGCACAAACAACCCAAACATTATACATACATCATCCAACACCTCACACCATCCACAGACAAATACACTAATGTACATAGAGTATACCCACTCAAGCTTGAGTGAGACTCAAATCATAGCAGAGTATTCCATATACATAACACAGTATCCATACATACATCAATACTATTCTAATGCATACACATCTACCAATATAACCATATACATATCATAATGGCAAACACCCGTAATATTTAATCAGGTAATATCACATATTTCAATCACTTTATATACCATAGTAATATTACAGACATCAACACACTTATAATTTCAACACTCTCTCTAATAAATGCAGTCATCGTATAGTCACATACATGTATCATATATTTTCACACCATATCCATTTACCTATAACTAGTACCCCAATACATTTACTTCATACATTAGTTAAGACATGCAATAGTCGGGTATACCTCATGGTATACACGCATACGACATCTCATAAAAACAAGTAATACCAATCAAAATTATAATCCTACTATCATATGTGTTTCACACTTATACTCATGCAGCTAATACATAACTACCTACACACAACATACCAATACCAACACACATACAACTTCATAAGCACCATGAAATTAAATACACTATGACGACATATCAAATTACACTAATAGGCTCACCAAACTATATTAAGGTTGACACGGGCGACGACAAGCTCTATTGGCTAGACAAAGGAAAGAAACCGAAATCAAAAGCGTGTCGAATGGAAAGATCGAAAAGCACGAGTTCATCAAGGACGAGGGTAAGGAGCCAGATTGGTTAGATGAACCAGGGGTAAAGTTGTGAATATTTAGGTGGGAAGAGTAAGAGGTAAGGAAGATGTAGTGATACTCTTAAGGATACATAAGGAAGGTAGTGTAAATAACACAAGTTAAAAGACGTGAAATTTGAAAGCTGCTACACTTCAAAAAGTTCGAGTCCCCGACTGTATAAAAATATTTGGAGGTCGATAAAACAAGTTGTTCGAAACAAGTTCGAGTCGAATATTCATAATAAGTGGAAATGGTTTATTGGCTTATATAAAGTTATCACGAGTAAAAGTAAATCATTTACACGAACATTTAGGGCATATGTTAGAAAATGTTATGCGGCAGTAGTTTAAAAATTTTGGAAAAAGTTCTGAGATTCAGAGAATGAAATCAAATCAAGTATAGTGTAGAGGATTTAAGCTCATGCTAAAAGTTTTTCAAAGTCTTAAAACTGGAGAGAAATTCCAAATAAACCTTATCGAAAATATTTCTAGAGAAATCCGGATTTGCCAACAGAAACTGATTTATGCAAGGATCTTAAAGTACGAGCAAAACGAACGTAGTACTGATATATAGAAATAATTGAAGTCCTATTTTAGAAATTATCTTGAAAGTATGTATGGTGAATGGAAAGATAATATCTTAGTAGTATGGGAAGAGAAAGGATATTTAAACTCATCAAGTTGGTATTAAAACTTTAAAGCCGATTTATGAAGGGTCTAGATCAGGAAATGGTTATGAAATAGTGATTTTACAAAATAACCTGAAATTGGGAAAACGATGAGCATAAAATCGACTTGCTGAAAGCTGAAATCTCATGTGACTTAGAAAAGTATATTAAAGGTAAATACGATGAGTTATTCCAATAAGTTTCATTAACATAAGCAAGAAGAGAAAATTATAATTTGAATTAGGAAAAATAGGAGTCCGGTTCAGAATAAAATTAACATATGAAAGGGGCAAGGTATTTATATCGGTATGAAAAGGTATATGCTGGAAAATGTTATAAACTAGTAATCTAAGATCTCAACAAAAGTTTCGATATTTAAGAATAATAAATTTAAGTCAGCGAAAGAGCATGAAATCTAATATACATATATTGAAGGTTTTCGAACAAATTTAAACTTAACGAAGGAGGAAAATCGAAGATATTTTTGGGGAAATAAGGATTTGCCCAAAGAACATGTTGGTATAAAGAATTTTGAAGTACGGGTACGACAAACTTATAATTAGTATATACTCATAAATTAATTAAGGTTCTATTTATCTTGAAAGAAGTATTTTAAGGTACGTATGGTAAATAGCTAAAATGAGTTTCGCAATTTAGAAAAGGTGGTACATCGAATTATCGAAATAGTACTAAAGTTTTAAAATCAAATGCGGAAGATATATGTTAGAAAAGTAGTTACAAGATAGTAACTTAAATTAACAACCAAATAATCTTCAAAATCTAAGAATGACTTTTAGCTCAATCGGAAGTAAGGGAAAAATACTAAAAGCGGGTTCAAGACAAAACTTAAATTGAGCGAAAACTTTAAATAAGGAAAGAATTCGAAAATGACTTAGGAAGATTCAAGATTTGCAACGGAAAAGATTTGAAAGGTCAACGATAACAGTAATGAGGGGGTCATGTGAATCGAGGATAAGGAAAGTGGTTTATGTGATGAATGCGCCTAAATTACGACTAAAGAAAGCTACGATAAAAATCTACGGTCAGTAACACCGAAGTGCAGTGACCAGGAAAGATTGAATCAGGGGGGTTCTAATCATCGGTTGACTTAAGGCCAAGGGAAACTTAACACTAAGGCTTCCTACTGGCTAGAGTATATTAGAGACCTCAGGAAGGTTCTAAGAGGATCAAGGTAATGTTCTGTTGGGCCCGAAATCGATGAACCCAAGCGAACGGCTAAAGAAATCCTGGGAGTCTATCATGGTCAGAGCTAGACAAGAACCACTAAGGTAACTCTTAAGACTATCAAATAAATCACTAACATGGAGTCTAGCTAACAATCAAGGATCCCTAACTAACCAGCATAAATGTCTAACTAAGTCTCACTATGGTCCTGATCTAATGGATTTCCTACTAAGCTGAGACAGATGCTCTAACACGTCTACCAGCCACCTAAGACATAGGAACGCTAAATCCTAGACTCCGGGCTTATAATTTGGATGTTCTAATTCATTTAATGGACATTCTTTAATTATTATCGTTGTCCCGATAGTTCGCAGTTGCAAGACGGACCTGCACGGGCCACCAATAAAACCTGTCACGCCCCGCTTCCCGAAAATGTGGAGGCGAGACGTGAGAAGGTCCGCTCAGACTTGAAGCTGTGAAACTCCAAGTCTGATAAGCGTATAAAATTATCATATGGCAAGTCCTTGCAATGCAAACGAAACAACAATAATAATAATGAAAAGAGACAAAAGAGAAATCTCTGAATATCCATAAAATAAATTACAATATCACAGAAAAGCCACCAGGCTAAAAGAAAAAGAGTCTAAGGCCCAAACAAGGCCTACAAAATATAACATACATACAAAGGTGCCACGCACCGACAACTAACAGGAATCCTAAAACAAAAGGGAACTCAGCAAAGTCACAGGTGTCCACAAGACTCCTCCACAGCAAACATGGACGTCAGCAACACTACGTCCCCTGCAACAAGCTCTGGCGCTGGGTCTAACATGTGACACCCAAAAGAGAGAGGGGCACATGTCAGCAAGTCTAAAAAGACTTGAGCAAGGAAACTGAAAATAAACTAACAACCTAACAGTTCAGGTAGGATGCAACGACATGACATTTAAGTATGATGCAACAGTTAAAAAGGACAAGAAGGGACAAGCACGCACGAAGTAGCAAAAGCTACCAAATCACTAATTCACGAATCACTTATCATGATTTTCACTTTGTGCTCAGAGTTTCCGTCATTTGGCTGAAGTAGCTGTACGGGCTAACTTCTACGCTCAAGCGATCGTCTAACCCTACCCCTCCACGTGTATCGAGCGTTGGTATCACCAACACACTATGCTCGCTTCTGGATCACGAGCCAGGAAGTGTATTTGGCATAGGGGTGCTGTTGGGGTTTTGACGGACCCCCAGAGCTCGGATCCGTATCCGTCCTAAGTCGGACGGACCACGGAGGCACATAGGCGCAGCGGAAAAAAAAACAGAAATCGAATTTCTACACTAGCTAAACATTTTAGCTAGGCTCTGGGGAACCAGAACCCAGCCCGATCTATGCCGACTTGGAGTGGGTCTGACCACTCCAAGAAGGATCTACACTAAGCGACTAATTATAATATTACGCTAAAAAACGCTTAACCACATACCCGGAATCTTGGCCCTGGAGCAGGCAAGATGTACCGCACCGTCTTGAGAAGCTCCTCGTAGCCGAGCCGCGTTGACCCGATCTCCCTGAGCCGCCTCGCACCCTCGCACCGATCCGCCCGAGCCGCTTTCGCCTCCGAGCCGATCACACGCGGTAGAAAGTTTCACTTGAGAAGAAACCCGCGTCTTAGACGTCCGGATCGGATCCAAACCCCTTTCGTAGTCGTGCTAGGACTACTCCAGAGAATAGGAAAGTAGAGAGAGAGATTTAGTCGCGGACCGAGCTTGCTCAATAATTTGGAGCTACCCGATCGTTGACTGGTGTGTTTTTCAACGAGGAGAGTGCACCCCTATTTATATAGGGAGTGAGCACTCAACTTCTCGTTGCGGGCAATGTGGGACAATCCCCATGAAGAGAAAAATTCAATTAAGCCATTTGGCTTAATTTCAACTTTAAAGTTAGCCTTTCACAAAGTCAAACTTTAACTAATTAATTCTCCTCGTATACTAAACTTCAGACACCAAACAAGCTATCAATCAGAAAAGCTTGGAATGGTGAACGCGTAGGAACTGACGGTGACGAATTTCGACTTCGTTTGACCCCTCAAACAATTGCTCAAAGTTTAGCAATTCTCACAAAATTCGTAGCCGTCATTAGGGGTTTCAAAAAACCCTAATTGACTTAAGTTGCGGGCGCGCCCGCTAGACTTAGCGGGCGCGCCCGCCCAAGGGGGGCAAGGGCGGGCCGCCCGCCCGCTGCTGCAGCGGGCGGGCGCCCGCTGCTGCGGGCAGGCGCCCGCTGCTGCAGCGGGCCAGCAGCGGGCGCTGGCCCGCTGTAGCAGCGGGCCGCGCCCGCTTGCAGCGGGCGCTGGCCCGCTGCGTGCAGCGGGCGCTGGCCCGCTGTGCAGCGGGCCACGCCCGCTGTGCAGCGGGTGCCCGCCCGCTGCACACAGCGGGCCATGCCCGCTGCTGCAGCGGGTCACGCCCGTTTGCCTTTGCACATGGGCCTTTTGGCCCAGTGGGTCTAACCCACTTCCCCTTGGACTCTTTCTGCGTTTCTGGGCTCGTTTGAGCTCCGATTTGGACACGGTTTGAACCTGTGTTTAGACCGGGACGATCCCGTCATCCAGGTAACCCTTTCCAACA
This sequence comes from Scilla litardierei, assembly GCA_030789695.1. Classification (NCBI taxonomy): domain Eukaryota; kingdom Viridiplantae; phylum Streptophyta; class Magnoliopsida; order Asparagales; family Asparagaceae; genus Scilla; species Scilla litardierei. Next base: position 145,357,667 of record CM061132.1, on the reverse strand, counting down.
AGTTTGTTCCTACTAAATTCTTCGTAACTAATTTGCAACACGTTTAGTTAAAGTTAGCATCTAATGCAACGTTATGTCCCTATTGCTAATGCGACTAACTTTCACAACTTAACTTGTGAATATCATCAAATGACATTTTCTCTCTATTCTATATTCCTATTACTAAGACACGAATACTACTCGGTGTGAGACCCTACAGCCTGACCTTACTACAGGTTGGGGCTCGAAACCCCTAGACGACGGTCACTATGAGCAGTAGCTGTCGTCCCTGTTTCAGAGTCATCATAACGTGATCGACCCTTTGACAAAAGTGTCATAGGGTTTGCATTGGCTGTGTCAGAGATGAATTCCGTTAGCTAAAATCCCTTCGTCAAGACTGTGTTTGATGTTGGCCTAGGGTATGGTTTTCTGTCAACCCTATTAGACAACATTGGTCAGTATACGGCGGTCTTTATTGTATACACGTTGTACAACTTGCAACGTACCCCGGCCGAGGATTAACATAAAGACCGTACTGAGCCTATAACACTAACTTCCCTTTAATGGAAGTGACGAATCCCATCTTAGTCACTTACTCACCTTGAGAGCTTCAGGTGCAACCCAACCTAAGATCTTTCATCAGGACTGGTCCTCGAAGCTAGATCATGGGTCTAAGCCACACCGTCCGCTCACAGGTGGGTACAGATGACTTCAGGTCTTAAGGATCAACTAACCTATCATCACCCTAGAGTTATTAAAGACAGATCATTAAAGTTAACCATTTAATAACTCTAACTTGGTCGTTCAGTGAACTCATTTTCTAATGAGCACCTGTGTCTTGTCTCCGACTTCGCTAAGTCGAATGACTATGAGATCATCATTACCCGAAGGCAAGACGAAGACACAGTGATCTATCCGATGTGTCGATATCCAGTTCTCGACACATCTATGATCACGAACCGTTTAAGACTTACGTTTCTATTCGGTCACTTACTTACTCATAATCGAGATCTCATCTAGATATGTAAGGACCTAACTCTAAGTCTATGGATATTATCTAAGTATATTAATACAAGTGTTTTATACTTAGAATAATACGTACCATATACGGTATGAACAAGACGTATAATCAAGATAAATTGCCTTATGTGCATATATCTTCCTACATCTCCCACTTGCACTTAGGCTATTTATCTCGGTATCTCATGTCGTTATAACATATCAGTCACTTTGACATTTGATATGGCAAACCTAAGAATGGTTCTACTAATAAGTATCTACAACGAATTTTAATGGATTGAAATTACATCTCTTGATCACACAGGGTTGATCCTTTGGAAAAATGATCTGGATCAATTTTCCTAACTTTGTATAGCCAACAGTTAGCTTATACTATTTAGATGTGGGGTCTAACATTTCCGTAAGTCAGTTCTAGCTCACTCCACTTTACTGTGTCAATATGTCAAGTACATATTTGACACCCTAAGTCTCTATATATATGATTAAATCAAAACAATTTTGACTTAATGATTTATATAGAAGATTCATTAAAGTGAAAAATCCTTTTTACTTAGTCCGGAAAAAAAACCTGAACTAAGTATACTTACTTGCTCCCACTGACTTTGAGAATTACCTGGTTAAATTACTTCAACATAATAACTAAATCATATTTAGATTTATGTGCAAAAATAACCTTTTGGTAAGTGCCTCAGATGGAATGTACAAGTGTCAGATTTGGTTTGACGAATGAGTCAAGTCAAGATCGTTTTAAGGAATCTTGACATTGACTCGTTCAATCAAAATGTACTACACTGTACTTATTCCTTTAACCACATTTACTATTAACTCTTTTGATAGCTAAATGCAGGTAATCAAGAATTAATCTTGATATGCGTATTATTGTGATCGCACACAATTTATACGCCCCCTGGAACTTATACTTGACTACTGACTGACTTCAGACATTTAGTCAGCTTCAAAATCAATATTATCGAAGCAATACACCATTATTCGAAAATATACGCAACCATCACAGAAAAGCCACATCCACAGAATTTGAGCCAATTCAATCTCAATTGCAACAAATGAGACATCCATTCCAAAACAACGGGTTCATAAAAGGAACCTTAATTTGTTTATCAAAAATAAACCTTGAGTGCAAAGCACTCATTCATTGTTTTCGATCCTTAAAGATGATACATTTTATTCAAATAAGAAAAATATCATCTCCATCACGATCAGCGTCTCCAGAAGTCTTTGAGCGGTCCCAGCAGCAACTGTTGCTTTAATTGCCGACCGATCTCCGTACTTCTCCAATCTCCAGTTCTTATCAGCCACCTGTATACAGTACACAGATGTCTATAAGTATCTCATACTTTATGAATGGAAATAATTGCATTTAATTGAATTTTAATTTGTACCTGAGGTGGAGGCATCAGTATGCCCCTTCTTCTTCTCTGCAAGATAGATCTTGCAGTTCCTCTTCCAGTGGCCAATCTTGTGGCAATGGAAGCACTCAGATTTCGACGGGGCCCCTTTGTTCTTCTTCTTCCCATTCTTAGCCTTCGCAGGTTGTGGGACCTGCCTCTTCTTTCCTTTGCCTTTCGGCTGGTCGGAAGTAGCAGAGCCAACAACCAGTGCAGCCGGCTTCTTATGAATCTCCTCAAACTGCCGGAGCATATTGAGGAGACCCGGAAGATCCGTCTCAAGGCTGTTCATTATAAAGCCAGTTATAAAAGGCTTGAAATCGGGAGTCAAAGACTTTAGGATAATGTCCGTGGACATCTCATTGTCCAGGACAAATCCTAACTGGGCGGCGTCCTCCACGTACCCGATCATCTTGATAACATGATCTTGTACGGGTTCCGTCCCCATCTTGGTGCCCCAGAGGTTGCTAGTGGCCTCGAACTTGGCAGCTCTTGATCGCTTGCCATACAACTCTTGTGCGTTGAGGAGCATGCTTTGAACATCCATATGTTCATGCTTCCTCTGCAACTCGTTGGTCATCGAAGCCAGAGTAAGGCACCTGGCCTTCTCTGCATCCCTCTGGTACAATTTGTAGGCTTCCTTTTCCTCGTGGGTCGAATCTTCATCCGGCTTATCTGGAGCGTCCTCGAACAGTACGTATCCTATTCCGGCTAGGGAAAGGACCAACTTGATGTTCCTAAGCCAGTCTTTGTAGTTCGTTCCATCCAGCACGTTCTTCTCAACCATGTATCTAAGTCCCGAATCCATTCTGTATTTTATAGATACTTTAGTTAGTATATGTTCGTAGTATAGTTTTAATGGTTTTAATAAAACTATATTCTCCCACTAAATTTATTTAAAGCCATAATAATAAACAATTTATTATAAAATAACATTTGTGAGAGAGGGATCCGACTACCCTGAGTCTGACAACCTTGAGTGTATCTCAACAAGTTGTCCGACTCTGCAGTCGGTAGACGAACTCGTCGTCAATCATATTTACTATGATTCCCTATCGATTTTTACCCCTAGTCATTTGTGATCATGAGTGTGCTCAACCGGATCACAATGGCTAGCCTAGTCAGACCCTTGTTTTCATGTCTAGCCTGACTTGCCCCTTTGCTCGGTGTATGCACGACGCGCCGGTTTGGGTCAGGTCTTAGACTACATTCTTGGTTAGACTTACGCCGAAGCTCGAGGGATGAGACAACAGTTTCAGTCAGGTTAAGATGTCAATCAAGAAATCGGTTTCTATAAGATTGACATGTCACGGCTTGAGTGTAGCTCAACAACCGGAACATGTTTCTTACAGTTGCCAACTCCTAAAACAAGGAGGGCTACGATTTATCTTGAACAAGATTATTATCGTATTGACTTAGGTATAGTCGATGGACTTACATAGTCATGAATCGACTCCTTGCGGTCCAGCGGACGCGGCCAGGGAATTGACTAAGCCAGGACCACTTGTTACCCAGTCTAGCTAGGTTGGTCCAAAAACTTTAGCCAAGCACATTGACCGACATCATGATCCATTGAAGGAGTTGTCATCAATCTTATGTTTTCCAAACAACTAAATGGCTTTTAATAAAAACAACTAGTTAATCCTTATCAACTAGTGGATCCTAAGATTCAAAATTTTTCAGATTGGTTGAACATCTTTTATTAAGTCCTTATCAACTATAAGGTTCTACGTTCAACTTATTACCCCAATCTTATTAGGATTTTAATGAAATAATTCAACATTTTTGTCTCTTATGAAAATCATTATTTAAACATTTTAATGAAATGATTTACAAACAAAGGGACTATCCTAATCAGGTATTAGGTTCGAATGTTGTTTTGTTTTATCAAACGTAGCATGTCACTATCATGTTTTAATGGCTAACCTAACAAGGTTTGTGTATACATTATACAACATGAAATGAAGCAACTAATTTTATCCGCATAAAAGAAAGTTTCATTTTTAGTGACATATTATAGATATTTGCAAGTTTTTAAAATTATCTATATAATACAAACATGCAAATCTAAATTTCAACACTTAAAATTAAAGTTTAAAATTTTAAAGCCTTCATCAAAATTTTATCGCATAAAACTAGGTCGTACAAAATTATCTAATAATTTTAAACCTAGGCCTTTTAAAAAATTTAACCTTATTTCTAAAATTAAAATATCACATAAAAAATTTTAGAAACAACTATGTAATAAAAGAAATTAATTTATGTTTCATCTTATGAAAATAAAACATTCTTATTATTAACATATATTAAAATTATTTTAAAACTCTTTTAAAAAACTTTAGAAATCTTTTAGAAACTTTCAAATAAGGTTTTAAAGATCTCTAACTTTTATGTAACTAAAGAAAACTTTTATATTTCAAAAATAAAATTTTTCTATAAAGTTTACATAAACTTTAAATACTTTTAAAAAATTTTTAATGTCACATAAAAAAAATTTATAAAGTATTTAAAACATAGGAGACTGCTTTTAGATTTATCGCATAAAAATTATTGTCCCAAAAATTAAAACAAATTTCCGTGTTGCAAAATTAATTTTTGAAACACAAAATTATTTTCAAAACTAATTTAACATAAAAAAGTTTTGCGTATTATAGCTAAGCATTTTTAACTATTTAAAAAGTCTCTATAGTAGATCTATAGCATAACCGTGGCTCTGATACCACTGTTGGGTATCACTCTGATATCATTGCGACGCTGTTAAGGCCCATCATCCATGGCACCTTAGACCCGTCACAAGATACCTCAGAAACTTGTTTTACGGCATGCCTCTCGACAATGCCCAACCCATTATAAGATCCCTATCTTATCGGGACTTGGTACGGTAAGAGCGATTACTTCGGGTCGGCTCATAACCCGAGAACCCGTACTCAAGCTCAACAAGCTCTGATACCACTGTTGGGGTTTTGGCGGACCCCCAGAGCTCGGATCCGTATCCGTCCTAAGTCGGACGGACCACGGAGGCACATAGGCGCAGCGGAAAAAAAAACAGAAATCGAATTTCTACACTAGCTAAACATTTTAGCTAGGCTCTGGGGAACCAGAACCCAGCCCGATCTATGCCGACTTGGAGTGGGTCTGACCACTCCAAGAAGGATCTACACTAAGCGACTAATTATAATATTACGCTAAAAAACGCTTAACCACATACCCGGAATCTTGGCCCTGGAGCAGGCAAGATGTACCGCACCGTCTTGAGAAGCTCCTCGTAGCCGAGCCGCGTTGACCCGATCTCCCTGAGCCGCCTCGCACCCTCGCACCGATCCGCCCGAGCCGCTTTCGCCTCCGAGCCGATCACACGCGGTAGAAAGTTTCACTTGAGAAGAAACCCGCGTCTTAGACGTCCGGATCGGATCCAAACCCCTTTCGTAGTCGTGCTAGGACTACTCCAGAGAATAGGAAAGTAGAGAGAGAGATTTAGTCGCGGACCGAGCTTGCTCAATAATTTGGAGCTACCCGATCGTTGACTGGTGTGTTTTTCAACGAGGAGAGTGCACCCCTATTTATATAGGGAGTGAGCACTCAACTTCTCGTTGCGGGCAATGTGGGACAATCCCCATGAAGAGAAAAATTCAATTAAGCCATTTGGCTTAATTTCAACTTTAAAGTTAGCCTTTCACAAAGTCAAACTTTAACTAATTAATTCTCCTCGTATACTAAACTTCAGACACCAAACAAGCTATCAATCAGAAAAGCTTGGAATGGTGAACGCGTAGGAACTGACGGTGACGAATTTCGACTTCGTTTGACCCCTCAAACAATTGCTCAAAGTTTAGCAATTCTCACAAAATTCGTAGCCGTCATTAGGGGTTTCAAAAAACCCTAATTGACTTAAGTTGCGGGCGCGCCCGCTAGACTTAGCGGGCGCGCCCGCCCAAGGGGGGCAAGGGCGGGCCGCCCGCCCGCTGCTGCAGCGGGCCGTGCCCGCTGCAACAGCGGGCGCGGGCCCGCTTGCAGCGGGCGCTGGCCCGCTGTGCAGCGGGCCACGCCCGCTGTGCAGCGGGTGCCCGCCCGCTGCACACAGCGGGCCATGCCCGCTGCTGCAGCGGGTCACGCCCGTTTGCCTTTGCACATGGGCCTTTTGGCCCAGTGGGTCTAACCCACTTCCCCTTGGACTCTTTCTGCGTTTCTGGGCTCGTTTGAGCTCCGATTTGGACACGGTTTGAACCTGTGTTTAGACCGGGACGATCCCGTCATCCAGGTAACCCTTTCCAACAAGTTTGTTCCTACTAAATTCTTCGTAACTAATTTGCAACACGTTTAGTTAAAGTTAGCATCTAATGCAACGTTATGTCCCTATTGCTAATGCGACTAACTTTCACAACTTAACTTGTGAATATCATCAAATGACATTTTCTCTCTATTCTATATTCCTATTACTAAGACACGAATACTACTCGGTGTGAGACCCTACAGCCTGACCTTACTACAGGTTGGGGCTCGAAACCCCTAGACGACGGTCACTACGAGCAGTAGCTGTCGTCCCTGTTTCAGAGTCATCATAACGTGATCGACCCTTTGACAAAAGTGTCATAGGGTTTGCATTGGCTGTGTCAGAGATGAATTCCGTTAGCTAAAATCCCTTCGTCAAGACTGTGTTTGATGTTGGCCTAGGGTATGGTTTTCTGTCAACCCTATTAGACAACATTGGTCAGTATACGGCGGTCTTTATTGTATACACGTTGTACAACTTGCAACGTACCCCGGCCGAGGATTAACATAAAGACCGTACTGAGCCTATAACACTAACTTCCCTTTAATGGAAGTGACGAATCCCATCTTAGTCACTTACTCACCTTGAGAGCTTCAGGTGCAACCCAACCTAAGATCTTTCATCAGGGCTGGTCCTCGAAGCTAGATCATGGGTCTAAGCCACACCGTCCGCTCACAGGTGGGTACAGATGACTTCAGGTCTTAAGGATCAACTAACCTATCATCACCCTAGAGTTATTAAAGACAGATCATTAAAGTTAACCATTTAATAACTCTAACTTGGTCGTTCAGTGAACTCATTCTCTAATGAGCACCTGTGTCTTGTCTCCGACTTCGCTAAGTCGAATGACTATGAGATCATCATTACCCGAAGGCAAGACGAAGACACAGTGATCTATCCGATGTGTCGATATCCAGTTCTCGACACATCTATGATCACGAACCGTTTAAGACTTACGTTTCTATTCGGTCACTTACTTACTCATAATCGAGATCTCATCTAGATATGTAAGGACCTAACTCTAAGTCTATGGATATTATCTAACTATATTAATACAAGTGTTTTATACTTAGAATAATACGTACCATATACGGTATGAACAAGACGTATAATCAAGATAAATTGCCTTATGGGCATATATCTTCCTACAGGTGCACCTAGCCGGATCACTGTGTAGGAATCAAAATCCTACTCGCCGCAGCTTACATTTTAAAGTAGCGTGTGCTACACAAACACGATAAACAATCAATGTATGCAATGACATGAACAGATATTCGCGTACCGTTAATTGAAATTAAACATGACATGCAAGCATGATGAAGGCGACGGACCTAGCTTCGTTGTCAAGCTAGGTCAATGGGGGCGTCTAAACAGCTATCCTTTCACTGACTAGTCTCTTTTACGCCTACAACAAGTAAGTGGCCTAAAGCATGGTCTAAAACCCAAAGTGGTAAGTTTCACTCGCCTAGCATCGAGGATGACGATCAACGAGGCACGTCACAAAATGTTAGCTACGGGGATGAGATCACTGCCATGGCAAAACAACATTAGAACAACATCCAACCTAGTTTATTATTAGGGTTTCAATAAATCACAAAGAGGGTTATGAGAATATCAAGGGGTCGAACCCTACCGTATAGAAGCAGAAGATCGATGCCGAGCAAGCACGGCAACGGAAGAACGATTCGAAGAACTACGGCTCAGATCTGGAAATGGGGAGAAAATCTGGAGAAATGGATTTGGGGGTTTTGGGGTTCTTGGGGTTGGCCGATGGCCTAGGGGAGAGGTGGCCGGCGCAAGGAGGGGGTGAGGGGACTCCAGGGATGTAGGAGGAGAGCTAGGGAAGGTTGGGGAAGATTTGGGGAAGGAGGAGGCTCAGAAGGAAATGAAAGAAGAAGGAAAACGTTTGGGGGGTTTATATAGGATTCGTGCGGCGGCTGCCCAGAAATTAGGGTTTCGGGGGCGATTAGTCGGTCAAAGAAGGATGGCTGACCGACTAGTTTGGGAACTAGTCGGTCGGTCGACTAACTGTGACCGACTAAGGGTAAACAGTAGCTTCTGAAGGAAAACTGAATTTTGAATTAGTCGGTCTGTGAAGGCTTGTCAACCGACTAGTTTGAGAACTAGTCGGTCGGTGAGTGTTCATAGACCGACTAAGAGCTGAATCATGAGAGATCAAGGTAATGAGGGTTAGTCGGTCTGAGAAGGCATTCTAACTGCTAGTTTGAGAACTAGTCGGTCGAAAGATGTTCTTAGACCGACTAACGATAAACAGTAACTCGGCTAAAAACGACTGACGTAAACTAGTCGGTCTGAGAAGGATTGACGACCGACTAGATCTCAATCTAGTCGGTTGGTTCCCCTTCTTGAACCAACTAAAGTGCACGCGAAGTTTCGGGAAGATTCCTACGGCTTCTAAGATCACTCTAACTCTAAGTCACGAGCGATATGAAGCTCGTCACGAATGACTTACTCCAAGCTCAACGGCCTAAGGAAGAAGCTAGGAAAATCTCAACGAAATGGACAAAAACGAAACCACAAAGACGGAAACCACACAAGGAGAAAACCACCATCATATAAAATATACTGATAATACAACCTACAAAAACCAGTCGTTACACATGTCATAGTTGTTAAGTCTCCTTAAGCTATGACATGGTCTCTTTTAGAAACCGACTCTATCATACATAAGATGTATTCTGGTAGTAACCCAAACTTCTGCGTCGGGTCTCCTCGAGTATTGATGTAAATTAATATTAGACATGAAAACAAGTGTTCGACTAGACTAGTCATTATGGTTTGTTGAATCTCTTCAAGATCATAAGTGACTAGGGGTAAAAGCCAATAGGGAGTCACATGTTATATGATTGATAATGAGATTATCTACCAACTGCAGAGTCGATCAACTTGTTCAGTCTCCTCAAGGTTGTAAAGCTCAGGGTGGTTGGGTCCATGTCCCATTAAATAACAATATTCGTTCATCTATATGGCTAAAGATGATCGCAGAAATAGTGGGAGGTTATGGTTGAACAAAAACCATTTTAACTATACTTAAAATCATGAACATATGCTAAACTAGGGTTATTATATGCTTTACCAAAGTGGAATCAAAATCATAATATTCTTAAAAGTAATAAGTCAACTGGACAGAATGATTAGTTAAGGAATATTTGATAAACCAAACTAACATTCTCATTGATATTAAAATGTCCTTCCTAGTACTGAGTTAAGGGCAAAGATTTCCTTAAGCTCTAAAATCTAACACAATAAAAGCACGCTACTTAACACTCGACCATATGAACATGGGCAGCTTAAACATACTGATGTTCAAAGCAGTTTCTCCATATGACTAGTTGAGTCTCCTCAAGGTTGTATGGAAAATAGTTTCAATCCGCAAGGCTTGAAACTTCGATCAAACTGTTTGACTCGAAGATGAGTGTAAGAGCGGTACAAGACAATGTATCCAAATTAGATCTTGAAACGAGCAACTTGTTGAGTCTCCTCAAGGTTGTAAAGCTCAAATGTTTGGATGCATGTAATGCTTGCACAACTAATATTTATGTTAGGATATAAAATGTATAAATATGATTTAGAAAGGAGAAGGCACTAAGGAAAATTCATTGAGAAAGAATATTTGGTTTATCATAAGACAAGGCATAGTAGGAGGGACTGAAAATACGACATGTTTGATATCTAAAATTTCAGAATAATTGTTATACAAAGGAAGATAGTCTCACATATTGGCTAATGAACAAAATTGTCTTTAGGCCATATGATTCTTATATCGCACTTGGTGAATGTCGTCACATTACTTTAGAAGAAATGTTTTGATGTCATTATAATGTATAACAATATTGTATTAAGAGTTAATACATGAATACCCAAGTTAGTAGCAAATCTTATACGACAACATAAGACTAGGCCGTACTGAAGAGACTAAGCTTCACAAGTTACATAAAGAGGGGTCTGACCTCTCGTATTATGAGTCGAAAGACACTTGTGAATCTTGTCTCAGAGGTTTGATGGCTGAAATTCCATCTGTAAGACAGTGGAAGAATGAGTTGGTGAACTCGTAGTCTCGTACATTTGGATGAACCTAGACCCAAGTCTAAATAAGCCAGATAAAGTATTCTTATTTTATTACGACACTATTCTTGATGAAACACAAGTCTGATAAAATAGAGAACACGGTGATAGAAGTATTTGAACTGATTCGATCGGATCGATGAGTCAAATACTTAGCTTTGTAGTTCTTGTGTAACTAAAAGAAACTGATATTTTCTCTCAGGACAAGTCTTTTAACACATCAGTGTGTTAGAGAGCATGAATTGTACTCTGTTAGACTTAGTGCGATACATGGCTAGTGAATCTGAGTTACAATCATCATCATGGGTCAAAACCAAGATAAAAATGCCTAGGAATTTGATAAGGTTATGTTAGAACCTTATAAATATAATATTCCTCAAATTAATCATTAGGAAGTCACAAGGATTACTCGAGTCTCGTGAGATGATAAGTCGAGTAAAACATCATAGTTGATGATGACTTAGTCAACTTCCAAAGATACCATTCGGAGTAGTGACTCTAAGAAATGGCTTGATGCAAATCCGAAAAGGGTCCATGCACGTAAATAAAGAATGGATTTTAGTTTACGTCCCCAAAGAAGGTGTTCCTTATTGGCTGCAAGTGCATCTTCAAGACAGAAGATCGGTGCAGAAAGAAAATAGTGAAGTACAAGTTATGTTGGTTGAGAACGGTTATCATCCTAACTCCTATAAACGGATTATGATGAAACTATCTTGCCAACAGATGCGTACAGATCTACTCGGACCGAACTCGATGTAAATGCTCATGATGACCATGAAAACTGGAGCATTCATGTACAGTCTGTTTTCTAAATATGATTTAGAAAAACGAACTTATATGAATCGACCAGAGAGTTTTCAAGGTCAGTGGGAGCGAATATAAAACATCTGAGGCATCAAGGAGCAGGAACATTTGTCTTGACAAAGTGGTCAAAGAGTTTGACACTTTATCAGAAATGATTATGAACCGTCTAAATGACCAGTAACTTATTTGGATTATTCTCGTAAGGTATGATGAGCTGGATAAGATTCAGGCAAGACATTAATTATGGATTCCAAGAGACCAAGTGAATTATTTGGATAAGATTCAAATGTGTGGTATAAAATGAACATAAAAACCCTTTAGTCTATACAGTAGACGGTTTAGCAGATCCACTCACGAAGGCTCTACCACATTAAGTCTGGAAAGACATATGTGTGAATGCGATATGAGATGATGGGATAAATGGGCCTAAGTGCAAGTGGGAGATGTAGCGAGATGGTTTTGCCCTCGAGGCAAATTTATCTCGATGTATGTATACAAGCGTCTTATTCAAAATAACAATAAGCTATTTGTTAAGAATTTACCTAAGTTTAATAATAATGTAGTCTTCATTAGTATAGTCCTGAGACTTAGTGCGAGGTCAAACATGTATTAAGATGGAGATCTCGATCATGAAGAAGTGTTTGACCAATTGTAGTATAGGTCTCAAAACATTCGTGGTCGTAGATATTTCGAGAAAGGAATATCGACAGATTGGATAGACCATTGTGTCTTAGTTTTCACCATGAAGTGGTAACGATGATCTCATGGTCGTTTGACTTGGCGAAGTCAAAGACGAGACACAGGTGCTTAATAGAGAATGAGTTCACTGAACGACCCAACAAGAGTTATCATATGGTTCGTATTGACCAATCTGTCAATAATAACTCTTAGTGATGATAGGAAAGTTGGTCTTTTGACTTGAGGTCATTATACGAACTTGTACGTGAACGGTGTCACTTAGATTACTGATGTAGTCTCGGGGCAAGCCCCATTGAAATATTTTTGGTTGGGTGACTTTGAAGCGTGCGAGGAGAGTAATGACCAAGATAGGATTCGTCTCTCCCGGTTAAGGGGAGTTAGTGTCTCATGTGTTAGTTCAATCTTTAGTAAAAATTCTAGCCAGAGTATGTTGGAAGAAGACCAACAGCATTTGACTAAAGATCGATGGAAACTAACCAAGTTCAAGCTAGTAGGGTTAACAGTTGACCATACCCTAAGCTTGACTAGACGACATAGTTTTGACGAAGAGACTATAACTGCAGCATTCATCATGGTCACAGTCAGGGTGGTCCCGACAATACTCATGTCAATGAGTTAACCACATAAGTATGATACCGAAACAGGGATGGCACCTACAGCTCGTGGTCTCTGTCGTCTGGGGTTTCGAGCCCCACCTGTAGTAGGGTCAGGCTATAGGGTCTAACAAAGAGTGAGACCTTCGTCAAGTAATAGGTAGAAATTAGGGAGAATATGCATTTGATGCAAGGGATAGAAAACTGCAAAGGGTTTGCAGTTAGCTCATGCATTCGAGATAAATGATCCTGAGTACAAGTGGGAGATGTTGGGGGATGTATGCCCTCAGTTCATTTGTATTTGATGAAAATGATTTTTTTTATAATAGATGTGGGAATTTTACATAAGATGCAAAGGAAATTAAATGTGTCGTAAATTATTTACGTGCATATTTAATATAATAAATGCGTTGAAATGGTTACTTGGATGACAGGATCGTCCCGGTCTAAATGTAGGTTCAAACCGCGTCAAAAACAGACTCCAAACGCACAAAATAAAGCCAAAACAGTGCCCAAAGCCAAGTATTGGGCATTGCGGGTCAAGCGCCCGTTTGACCGGCACCCGACCCACTTGGATTGCGGGTGCCCATGCTCGCTACAGTGGCGGGCGCCCGTGCCACTAAGCCAGGCGGTCCCAGGCGTAGCACGGGCCCAAGCACGCGTGGGCGCGCGCCCGCGCGCCTGCATGCACATCGCTATGCGTGGACGCGCGCCCATACTGCAGCGTACGTGCGATGCACGTGTGGTGCATGGATGGGGCCCACGGGCGGCCCCACCTGGTGCTAGGGTTTGGCTGGTTATTGTGACGGCTCGGTTTTTGCGAAAAACTGGTTTTGGGCTATCTTTGGAGCCTCGTTTGAGGGGTCAAACAAACTCGGAATGATGCACCATTTCTTCATATGTGTTCACCGTTCAACCCTCTTTGATTTGATAGCTTGTATCACTTGCGAAGCTCAACGGTGAGGGAGGAAAAATTCGCTAAAGTTTGGCCTTTGTGAAAGGTAAACTTTAATTAATTTTTCCTCCAAAACTTTTAGTCTCACATCGGATATGGAGTGAAGGAGAGGGGTCAGATGCATATATAAATAGGGGCCTACTTCCCTCCTTGAAACTCGTCCCAAGCTCCAGATCTGAGTAGCTCCATTAAATGTGAGCAAGCCCAGATCTGAGCTTAAATCAGTTATTATCTTTCTCCCTAAATTTCTTCCTTGCTTCTGTTTGGGCTCTAGCAAAGCTACGAAGAAGCTCGGATCGGATCCGAAGTCTTGACGAAGGATCCACTCAAGGTGAAATCTTCTTCGGCGTGTGGTTGGCTCGGCGACAAGGGTGTTGCTTGCCTCGGGACGCGGTTCAGCTTGGGAGAAGCGGCACAGGACCAAAAGAAATGTTGCTGAAAACAACGCTTCGTATTCTGGGGAAACAAAGTGAACGGTATGTAGTTTAAATATTCATGTGTTTATAATTGCAAATGTTAGATAGATCTATCCTTAAAGGTTGGTCGGACCCAACCCCGGGATAGCAGAGATCTTGGCTAGGGTTGTTAATCTTTAGTGCTTTGATTTAAAATTGTTTTAAGTTTGTTTTCCGCTGCTAATTTGTTTTCGTCGTCCAACCGACTTAGGCCAGACGTCGAATTTATAGCCATATTGACCTATAAAAACCTACAAGGCCTATATAGGTCATTAATGTATAATATGCCAAAATAGTTGCAAGATTTATATAAAGCAAGTCTAAAGACGAAAGCTAATATAAATCTAGCTATTGTATACATAGCTATTTTTCGAGCACATAAAACTTTTGAAAACAATAATTTGCTTGACTAGTTGCCAAAATATAATTGCCAAGAGTATTTTTAGATTGCAATTACATTCATATACTTCTATGCACTGAAATAAATTGTATGCAAAGTTTTCCTTACATGCCATATTTTAATATAAAATGGTTATATTTTGTATTGAAGTATTATTTTGCAATGATTATACTTGCTACAAGTTTGACTTATTGAACTTGTCAAATAAATTATGGATAATTAGACCATCCATATGATCACTCATAATGTATGCTATCAAAAGCATCCCACTCTAACGATAGTCCTGAAGTATTATCTTTGGACGTCTACATTGATGATCAAATAATGCAAGTATGTAAACTCCTGAACAAAATGTGAGGATGCTCAATACTCTCAGAAAATATGAAAAAAAAAATTTCAAGGATATTCAGCGATACGAAACTCACGAAATAAATAAATAAATATAGAATATTCGTATATAAAGAATCAAGATAATTGATGGTCTGAAGACCACACTTGAGCGTTTGAATGTACCTTCAAAAGGTACATACCATACGAAATTTGAAGAATTGAGCAAAAATTAACGAAGCATACAAATGTGTCCGAACTCGTAAAAGTTTATACTTTGAAACGAGAGGTTTCGACACCCTGGATCGGTGATGATGCACTCCATCATATCCTAATCCCATAAAATAATCTGCAGAACACAAAGATTCTTCATAAGGGTGAATCTCCATTTTATGGAGTGAAAACCAATCTCCATGAAAAATAAAATAATAAGACTTTTTCCTTGAGAGTACTTGAGGGATATTTATCCACTCCCCGTAACGGGCCAATAAAATACCTTATCGTACTTATCATCCTCCAAATGGTCATAAGTATGCTGATTATCCAACTTCAGTCCAGCTTTTCTAAAGCTACTAGGACATATTATCATAATTGCGGCCATAATGGATAAAACTGGGATATAAATAATAATTTGCAACTGGAATAAAAGTTGAACGCCCTGAAGTATGTCTTTACACCCAAAATGGGTTTGATAAGTCGATTATTAAAAACGACTCTAATGGATTACTCATCCATTGTTCCAGTTGTTGATGACTACATGGGGACATGCAATCTTGCATGCTGCTTCATAAATAAGACTCAGACCTTCTGGGAATCAGAGTTATTTTTTGATGCAACTAGCATATGGAACACCAACAAATATCTCTCATTTGAAAATTTTTTGGGTGTGCGTTTACATCCACACAGCACCACAGAGAATAAAATCATGACCCCAATGCCGTCGTGGAATCTATATAGGATTTTATACACCTTAGATACCTTGCACTGCAAATGGGGGAGGCGTTAAAAGCACGTCTCGAAGACTGTGCATAGATGTGTCCACATCCCCAATGCTAGGCATAACCTTGTTGAAGTATAAAGCTCTACTGACCATTTAAAATAAATAAGCAAAAATCTATGATCCAAAAATTATGAAATGTGATAATGAGATCTTGAAGATCCTTCACATTCAAGAAAACTGTTCAAATAGTAATCAGACATAGTTACTGACAATAAGAAAAATTGTCAGATCACACATCCCTGCTGCTAATAATCCAGCTCGCATTGACATCCATGAGAATGGATGCAATCCACCAGCGGCAGAAGTGGATGTACCTCAAAGAGGCAGAGACCACCAGGCCTTAAGGGTAAAAATTCCAGAAAGAGGAAAATACCTGGAGGCCTTGAGACAATACTATCACAGGACAATGAGCTTATGTACATACCCTCACCCCTCCCAGAATCCCCAGAAGAGAAAAATCTGGAAGAAACTGAAATGAAATTAAACGTTGTACGTACTTGGGATGTGTTGAACAGAAAGAACACAATTGTCAATAATGTATTCACGTACCATATTGCCACTTACATCGCAAAAGTGATGTTAATCATTTAATATCGTTCCACACTCCGTTGCTAAAAATGCAAACATGGAGATTGACCAAATGTGAAACGAGGCAATAAAAGTAGAGCTGGACTCGCTTATGAAACGTGAAGTGTTCTGACCTGAAGTCCAGACACCAAAAGGTGTCAAACATGTGGGCATAATAAGTATTACATAAATAAAAATATAAGTACAAAATCGTATGCAATAAGGTACATCCAATAGCTCAAGGATTTTTTCGCTAAAACTGGGGAATAAACAAATTAAGATGAGCTCGACTCACTTCTATGATGCATTAGACTCCCTAGTTATAAGTTACGAATACCTTACGATTTGGCAAAAGAAATTTTTGGATATGCTGTTATTGGATGTTGTGACAGCATGCTGCTATGGATATCTTCATCATTCCCTTAAATGCCTGAATAGACTTCAAAACGTCTATTCTACTGAAGAAATAATATCGTACAACCAAGTGATTCCATTGACAAAGCAAGGATTCCTACTAAGGGTTGTCTTTGCATCTTTATAAAGAGCAAAGAATAGGATTTGAGATCATAGTTGTAAACGAGTTAAATCTCATTGGATTTCCTGAAGAGAAAACCAAAAATATCTGTTTTAGCCTGTTTATCAAAGACCTAGGCAACATAAAATATGACATAGCTTACAGATTTATTATCTAAAAAGATAAAATCATATTACATTAAACTTCATACACCCAGATTGTGTTGAAGAAATTATAACAAGAACTATTGTCATCCAATAAGTACACCTATTGTAGTAGGTTCATTGGATGTACATAAAGACCCCTTCCATTAGCTGGAAGAGGAGAATGATTTTTAGGTCCTGAAGTCCCTTATCTAAGTGCAATCAGAGCACTTATGGCTAACTACACGCGTCCCGATATAATAGGTGCAGTAAATTCACTAGCCAGATACAGTGTTGTGCATAAAATGTTAATGAACCGAAGTTAAGCATCTTCTACGCTACCTCTAAGGGTCGATGGATCTGTGCTTTTATTATAAATAAGTATCCTCCATGCTTATGCTGATGCAGATTACAAGTCCGACCCCTATAATGAGAAGTCACAAACTGGTACCTACTGTGGGATGGCCATCTACTGTGGATTTGCAAAGCAAACTATGAAGTCAACATCATTTTATCATTCCAAGATCCTCACCATTCCAAAAACAAACCAAAGGTGTGTTTGAGTGCGCCTACTGGTACATCACATCGCAGTGAAGACTAGGTAAAAAGCTGGTGATTTAGAGCTAACCACATGGTCTGAAGACCCAGCCACATGCTTATCCCAACTTTGAGGAGACCACATCAGAGACGACAAAACAAAGCAATCACTCCAGAGTTTTTGGACTCAGCAGCTGCTTAATGATGGTGATATTTGTAATTTATGTATATATTTGGAATGTTGTAAATAGGAGTGATGAAAAATGCCTAAGAGATCTGAAAGCCTAAGGGCTTGCACAGATTGGGTGGAATTAAAAGAGAATTGTACTCTTTTCCTTAGGTATGGTTTTTCCTACATGGTTTTTGATAGCCAAAGGTTTTAACGAGACAAATCTCATTAACTCATGATCCCGAAGTATCCATCCCTTTTGATACTTAGGTGATGCTCCGAATCCTGAATTATTCATGCGCCGAGTTCACACTTATTGCGGGATAAGGGGGAGTGTTATGAATACGTTATCTCTACAGAGATGAGGAATTTGTATTCATCTTAAATTGTATCCTTCCATTGTATGACCTCTTCATATCGCATATAAATAAAGGATTTGTGGTCTCCCCCAAGAGGCACTTCACAACATACTTGTATTAAAGGAAAAAAGAAAAGAACAAAGAAAACTTAAGTTAACGTACCCCACCCCTCCCGGACTTTTTTTGTAAAAATCGTCTTAAATATTGAAACTCTTAAGAAAAAACTCATGAACTTTAGCCCCTTTTTTGAAAAAAGTTCAGATCAACAAAAATTTGAAAATAAAAATGGGACTTGAGAGTTTGAAAATGAAAATTGATGGGCTAATTAAGCTATCGGAGCGGCAAGCACCACACCGGGGGTGGTTTGAATGACAAGGGGTTATGCACAGTGTGTACATGACCACATTCCATTATCGGTGCCGGAACGAGGATGGACTTAATTATAAGGAGCGATGTAAATTTCAATATGACATTCAATATGACAGGAGAGTTTCACATTAAAAATGCATGGCATGGATGGCTTTTCTGCGATATAATCCACAGATATCCTTCTTGCAATGATTTCTGTCCTGTCACTCGTTGCATTCCGCCACTGAAAGGTAAGTGATGTATGTAAGTTTTTTGTCAAAAATGATAAAATGGTAGAGATGGAGAGGAAACTTGTGAATGTGACACTTTTGACAAAAAAACTTACATATGCCAATGATAGATTGCCTTTCGGGTAGCAAAGTTTGCAACCAACTTGTGGGATGTCAAATGGTGAATGTACGACAAAACTTACGTGACGATGTTAAACTCATTGACAGATGGGCGCTGCCGCAAAATGTCAATGTTCTCGGGTTTTTTTGTCACCCCAATAGCATTGCCGGAGCACATTTATGTTTGGGGAGCTTCAGTAGCAAGGCCTTACGAAGTCTTGTAATCACACTAATATTTAGCTAGAGCCCATTTGTCTAAAATTGCATATTCCGGTGATTTTGCACTAAAAGCTCAAAAGCCATGGTTCCGACAAGCCTGTAATACGCAATGTCCAACGAATAGCAGTCATAAGATGGGGGTATAGGAATTGCTGAAAGGATATGAGAAAGTAGCTTTACATAACATTTCGTCAATTTGAGATATCCATGTACTACACAATACTGGCTTTATTCAGGAGAACATCTCACGGCCCATGGTTGCGAGCATTTAGGTTCCCTTCCGCTGATACAATTACTGCTGTGAAAATTCCTCATGTCATGTTCTTTCAAATTAGATTTACATAAAGTTTCACGCATCCACAATAATACTGAGGGGGCTTGCATCAAAACGTACTACCTAATATTACACAATTTGGAGCGTATTTCCCAAAAAAATTTATGGGGTTCAACGGTGGTGGTGGTGGTCGCTACCTCCACTTCTCTTGCAACTCCTTCCTCTCAGACAAATACCATGTTACAAAGATGGCAGCAACCAGAGCAACGATGGTGATAATAAGTAAAGCATAGCTGAAATCTTCTGTCAGTGAATCGTATGTTCTTGATGGAGCAATCCTGGTATAAAAGAGATCTACCCCATATGTGAAGACATGAGCGGTGGATTCGAGCTTGGCAGGAAAAGTTACAATCCCTCGGACGCATTCCACTTGGAGAGAGTGAGTCACATATGACTGCACATAAAACAATAGGCATCAGCATGACATCAAGTAACTCACCCAACCATAGGAATGCCAGAAAAAGTATTTGCCAACCAAGAGTATGCATGAAGAAAAAATGTCATGCAAAAAGCTACAACAGAAATTTACAGCTAGGTCCAATATCAATTCTATCCAATAAAGTTATTACTCAGTTGCGGTTTGGAAGAATAAAACCAGTTCATGGAATTCGGTAGCAAGCTAAGAAGGCACACTGGACTTGGTTGTAAAAAAATCTAAAAGCAAATGGGTTATTATATAATCTGTTAATTTCTGTTCAACTGTTATTTTCTGAACCAACTAAATACTTTTCTTATACGAGAATAAAGTATATCCACACCACCCCTCAAAAACTTTACTTTCCACTTTTTTCGATGACCAACATCATTCATCGTGATCTACAAATCGTGGATGATTAACACATCAAAAAAATGTGAATCCAATGCTATTTGACCCTCGTTCATATTGTTACAAATTCAACTGTTTCAAAACAATAAAATGTATTGTAATGAGCCAAGCTAATGTCAAGTCCCACTAAGGGTTCACTCATATTGGGGATTTTTTGAGGTTTTTAGAATATGTACATCAACCCAAACAAAACAAAAATTGGAAAATATAAATATGGAAAATGAAGTTTTTGAGGACCGGTGTAGGAAATTTCCTACACCGGCTGCTCACCTACCTTAACATCTTGTCCTCCGCTGTAACAAAAAGGTTATCGCTGCTTCAAATCTTCTAAATCTTAAAGCTCAAAGTAGTTCCTTTACTCCATGATAGGGATATATTTTCCCTTTTAAGAATATCCTAGCTCCATCCTATCCCAATATTTATACTTTAAGAATATCCTAGTTCCATCCTACCGCAAATAATTATCCTTCCAGGATATCCTATTTCCATCCTGCCATGTGTCCATTTTGACGGTCATAGTGATCAAGAAGGAACCATTCAAATTTAAAATTTATTTCTGAATTCTCATGAAGTAGCAAAACTGATGATACATGAAATGTACGTGAGCAGTCCATCCGAGTATTCTTCAGCGGTACCCACCAGCCCCCAAGGAGTCGGAGATACCCTTCCCAAACTACCATTATGAACAACTTATTCTTCATTTTCATATCAATCAATTCAATAAACAGAACACCATCATCGATTCCCCGACAAACTAGGACGCATATAGAAGCAAAGAAAC
>CM061132.1:145300026-145336026 GCA_030789695.1 Scilla litardierei | reverse complement strand
AACCCAGGCACACATGCTGCAGCCTGGAGAAATGCCACAAAAAAAGATGCCATGATGCAAATTTACCCCCCCCCCCCCCCCATTCACACATGTTGCAGCCTGGAGAAATGCCACAAATTCTGTATGCCAATAACCACGGGATCAAGCGTGATGACATTATTCTCCACATCCCATCCGGCTCCGCTTAGGACCATGCACTCCTGAACGTCTTTAAGACGTCTCCTCAACGATTTCATGTGATTCTTCACATTAACACTTGAGAAGGAAGTCCCATGGGTGTTATTTATTTCCGCTGCAGCGGCAGTGAAGGCTGTATTTTTGAACGACTTATCAGCTTTATACCCCTGCCGTGCAAGCTCCGCAAGGAATGGAATGAGGGTTTCATCGTAAGCATTCGTCCAAAGTTTGTTTTGTTGTGTTGACGATGCAGGCTGCTTCGACTTCTTTCGGGGGCTTGAAACAGACCCATCTGCATCTTCGCTACGTCGGCTCGACTTCCTAGAAGCGTCACTGCCGGGGGTTTGTTCATTGCCACTAGGTGGCGTAGGCATGGCGAACGCGGGTGGGGAAGCTGGGCTTCTGTACGAGGCTTGCTCTCCCCCTTGAAGCATATTCATATACCCCATTCCAGGCGACGATGGCATCTGCATTGGCATGTGCATAGGCATGTTGAAATTTGGATATTGTGGATATCCCATTCCATGCACACCTGATGGGTACACAAGCCCACCCGATTGGAAGCCATTCATGTGATAGGGCATCGTTTGCATCCTCTTGGGAATTGGTCGGTTGACAATTGGGTCAACCATTCTGTCAGCATCTACCCATTGTGTCCCATATACAGTATCATAGCTGGGGAGCATGGGATCACGCCCAGGACGGTTTGGGTCACCCCCCTGACCAGCATTTGATGAGCCTTCCATCCCTAAAACATAATCAAATTAAATTGAAAATGCAATGTTGTAAACAATATAACCATCCAGCCTACCTATAACAGGACCTATACTGCATTCGAATATTAAATTGCATAAGTGTAAAGGAAATAGTGGGTACTCAAATGCATGGAATTTATGGGATAACTCAACAAAGCAACACTAATGCAATTGTCGGATAAAAGAAATAAAATGTTCAGTCCTAGGAGGCAATAATATACGCCGACCCCCTCATAGCCCAAGCTCTATAGTGTTCCCGTTATTATTTTTGTTACAGAAGTCCACCCACATATCCCAAGCAATCTGCTCCCTACGCAGTTTCCATTGATCACGTTGTTCGGTTTGTTCTCGAACGGGCAACTGTTGGGACAGATCCATAACATCATCATCAACCTCATCGATTCCATCTACAGCCTCCTCAACCCCATCTCCATCTTCAATTAGATGGGGGTCATGGGGATCTTCTATTTGGATGTAATTATGCAAAACACTGCAAGCAAGTACGATTTCGACCTGACGTTTGAATGCGTAGTGAGGCTTGGCTGTCATTATTTTAAACTTGTTCTTTAGGATACCAAATGTCGACTCGATCTTTGATCGTAAGGTAGAATGGCGTAGGTTGAATAGCTCTCTTCGGTTTCTAGGAACCCGATCAGTATGGTCCTTCAAATGGTATCTAACTCCCCTGTATGGCGATATGAACCCTGGCATTGTTGTATACCCAGCATCGCACAGGTAATATTTACCTGCAGTCGAAAACATAACCCACTTAATGAGCCAACGATCTTTGATAGAAGTATATCATATGTCAATGTACATTTATGCCGATTACCTTCATACACTCGCAGCCCCAGGGGTGGTGGTTTAGACAAAGCATCTTTCAGGACCGTAAAATCATTTGCGGATCCTTCCCACCCGGCCAGTACGTATGTGAATCTTTTATTTGGAGTAACAGCTGCTAGCACATTCTGTGTAACCCCTTTACGACCTCTAAAGCGGGATACGAGACTGGCTGGGAGCATGGCATCTATGTGAGTCCCATCAATGAGACCAATGCAGTCCTACAACGTAATCAATGAGCCCAATTTTCAATCATCAAGACGATACTTATTAGCCTTAGACATATACAGGTAAGCCCACATACCTTGAAAAATGGGAACCAATTGGGGTTATTGACTATCTCTGGTGGCGTCTCATTAGCAGCTTGCTTCATGTACATATCCCGAATAGCACACACTGCCCCCATTACTTTGTTAAAATACCTGCTCACTGTCCCCCCTCCCCTAATAAAATCCACTTGCATTACCCTATTCTTGGACTTGTGACCTACAATATGCAGGAACATTGCCAACTGCTCCTCTATGGATACCTGTATAGTGTCCTTGAGAAGATCTCGCTGACGCATTAATGCTGCAAGATTCATGAAAGCATGTCTTCGCATCCGTAAGTAGTCCAAACAGCTACTTTCAGACCCCCACAGAATTCTCCGCATGTGTGATTTCCTATGCAGATCCCGCATAGCAGAGGGCTCTCTTGGTATAGGTGCAGCCCTAGCATTTGCGTGGAGTTGTAAAGCGACTACGACAAACGATATTGTGGCCGCTGCAGCGGTACATAACTCACAGGCCGTATGGTCTCCTTGTGTATCCATGTCACCCTTAATTTAATAACACATATATTTAATGTTAATTATATACATAACATAATACATATGAGTCACGGAGTGCAGAGAAAATTGTGCATATCCAAATAACTAGCCCTCAGACATACTGTGTATTCATAGTCACACACGCGGTTGCTTTGCCGTTGCTCCTGCAGTGTCACCCCATAAAATGCACCATAAAATCTGAGACACCGATCCGAAAAAAAAAACCACATACACCAAAAATAAATCAAGGAGGCATAAAACAACAAAAACCAAGGACCCAACTTTTTTGATATTAGGAACAACATAAATTACAATGAGCCAAAAAGAAAACCAAATAAAACCCTAAACCAAATAGGGAAAAATTTGCAACCTCCGATACTAAGGGCCTGTTCCATTGTGGTTTCTTTTGTTGATGTGTTCCCTGAAACTTAAAAATTTGCACAAAAACATCCTGGAGCAAATCCCCAAAACTCTGATTTCTGTATCCAAAAGTACCATCCCCATAAACACAAAGGGAACATGAAGGACTGCCTCTACCAACTGATTCAAATATCCAAAATTAACAACCCAAATATACACATACTGCAACATGGAGCACAGCCCCAAAAATCTTATTACATTATCCAAAATTAACCTCCACATAAACACAAAAGAAACATGGTGCAATGACCCAAAATCTGATGCCAATATGTAAAATTAACAACCCCGTATACACAAAATACATTCTGGAGGAAAGCACCAAAAATCTGTAACCATGAACCAAATTTAATAACACCATAAATACAAAAAACATCCTGGAAAAAATTTAATAACACCTTAAATACAAAAAACATTCAAATATCCAAAATTAACACCCCCTTATACACATACTGCATACTGGAGCTAAGCCACAAAAATCTGAATCCATTATCCAAAATTAATAACATACTCACAAATAGAAACCTGGAGGAATGCCACATAATCTTAATACATGATCCAAATTTACCAACATAATACAAAATCCTTCTCTTTACCAAAGCAACAAATATCTGATACTATGAACCAAAAACTGCAGAAACAATGCCACAAAAATATGATGCCATTTTCCAAAATTTACACCAACATATGCTCAAATTTGCTGCCAAGAGCAATGCCACAAAAAATCTGATTACATTATCCAATATTACCCACCCCATAAACACACAATCCATCTTGGAGCAATGCAACATAAATCAGATACCATGTACAAACATGCTGGAGCACAGCCCCAAATACCTTAGATTATGATCCAAAATAACCAACCATATAATCCCATCATAAACTCAATGAAAAATTAAGAATATATATTAAATACTTGACAAAAAAACATCAAAAACTATCAGATTATTGGGGATCAGACTTGGCACGATTCAATCTGGGGCTTCAAGGGAACAATCGTAGCAATGCCATCCACCGTGTGTGAATGTCGTTCGGGCCTAAATTTTTTATCATCATTGGGGTTTTTTAGAAAGCACAATTCTTTGCATTCTTATGACATATAAATCATCATACAAAGATATCATTCAACAAACTAACCCCATTTTCACATTAATATCCTCATATGCCCTAAATGCCCCAAATTTGCAACCTTAGCCTCATTCACAACCCAACAGCAATGTACCAAGGCAAGAAAACCCATGCAGCAAAGTTCATCACATATAGGCACAAATGGCAGGATCAAATTTAAGTAAAAAGTTATTTGAGTTGAAGAAAATATACCTCCGCGCTAATATCGCAGTACTACTAGGGTAAAGCTCACCAATATGGCCTGCAGCCTCAGATTCCAGTGCCTGGCAGCCAATCAAGGCACACACGAGTTTGCGTAGCCACCAGCGAGCAAATTGGGTGCAGCCCGAAGCTAGGGTTCTGCTCAGAGCAAATTGGGGAAAACTCCACGCTCGGCACACCCCCTTCAACTCCGCCCACCAATTTTACTCCGAAGGATCGAAAATTTCTAGGGTTCTTCTCCGATACATCCCCAGACGTAGCTAGGGTTCATTCCGCCCTCTCACACAACTGAAACCCGCGGGAAGAAGGAGAGAGGAGGGGTGAGATCCGTGGGTGGGGCCCGTTTTTCTCAGATTTTTGGCGTAATCCCCGTGAAACCCGGCGACTCCGAGCTTGGAAGCTGGCCGTGCCACATAGGAGAGAGGAGAAGCGGGGAGGGGCGAGGAGCAGCGGCGGTGGAACACGCGAGAGAAACCCTAGGGGGGATTCGGAGAAAAGAAACCCGAATTGACCGTTGAATAGTGCCCGAAGTGCACTTTCTCGCCCGATAGCAACCAAAAGAACCCGAATGGAACAGGCCCTTACAGGTCTTCAGATTCTGCAGATCTAATCCTCGCAAGGTGAAAGGCATACCGGCGAGGAGCTTTGCATGCCATTCTTCTCTAAGCCACATGAGTTCTTGCAGCAGGAACGCATCGTAGAGGACCTGCATAAGCCTCTGCCGCAGTTAGATGAGACTCATCGGCGAGTTTCTCCGGATCCCTGATCCAAAAGAAGGTATATATGGTTCTAAGTTCTGACCGACTGATTGAACACTTAGTATGTTCTTCATTTGATTAGATCTATCCGTTTGATTACTGATTTATCTGAACAAAAATTTACAGGAAGAATCAGCACGGGTTCCTGCTGATGGGGTCTCTGATGAGGGGGGAGATTGTTCTGCCTCGCGACCTTGCCTCTCTCCACGACTGACGCCTTCTCTCCAACTCCGCCGTCCAATCCCAGTCTGAGTCCGACGCCAAGGTCACATAACTTTACGAACGCTGCTGCGGGCCGAGGAGGAGTAGGTGAGGAGAGCGGAGGAGCCGAGGGCTCAGCTGGCCGTAGTGAGATCAGACGTCGGGAAGCTTCTGAAGGATCGGGACGAGTTGGTGGAAAAAACGGAGAAGCTGAGAGCCGAAGTGGCGAAGGCGAGGAGGGAGATAGGAAAGGTCGAAGTTGCGATGCCGTCGCCTATCTCCGACCAGAAGAAGCGGGCACTAGAAGCCCTAGAGCGAAGATTCGCATTCGACAAAGGCAAGATTCTTCAACAAGAGGAGCGCCAGAACAAGAGGAGCAAGAGGAACCCTAAGGACGAACAAGTCGCGTTACTATCAAATGGACAAGGAGATGATCATGCCTCTCACGCTTCTAAAGCAGCGATTAATCCATCCTTGCCATCGTCTTCAAAGAAAGGTGAGGTTTTTTTAAAAAAAAAATTGTAATGGCAAATTTGGAAAGATAAGATTCTGAATTTGAAGATGTAGTGATGATTTTTCTGTATTTTCCATTGTGCGAATCTGTCTTTTGATTTGAAGATCTTCGTTTTCCACGTTGCTTCTTTATATTTTGAAGCTCTATATAAATCTCGGTGCTTGGTATGAACAGGCTAATGTTGAAACTTTGGCAGGATTGAATTTTGAGTTCAGAATATGGTGAAAAATGAAAATTTTCGTGAACAATTATTTAAAGCGAAGGAGCAATTTGTCATATAAAATTTGTACATCAATAGCTATAAATTCATGTTTATTCCCAGGTCTGATGTTGGTGCTGCTACTATACTTTTTTTGAACTTACTGTCAATCTATATATAATTGGGAACACTTAAGCTAAAGGCAGAAATTAACGATCCAATAAATGAGATGGATGTATAATAATAAGGATTTGGATAGAGCTTGAAAAAGAAATAATAAGAGCTGCATGTCATACATATTTGTTAAAAGGCATAAAATCATGTTTGTTATTACCCTTAAGGTATTTAACAAAAACCAATCAAG
Source organism: Scilla litardierei (assembly GCA_030789695.1). Lineage (NCBI taxonomy): Eukaryota > Viridiplantae > Streptophyta > Magnoliopsida > Asparagales > Asparagaceae > Scilla > Scilla litardierei. The sequence continues at coordinate 145,329,664 of CM061132.1, read as the reverse complement.
GGCTCCCCTTACCCTAGGTATGTCATGTTTGTGTTAAATCAGGGTTCTTCTATTTGTGATTTCGCTGGTCTTATGAAATGCTGAGATTCTACTTCTGGATAATTGCAGGAGATATTATAGGTGTAGCAGCTCCAAAGGATGCTTGGCCCGAAAACAAGTGGAGCACATCCGGACAGACCCAACGATGTTATTGAGTGCAAGCTTGCTTCTTATTTGTTGATAAATCTGGGAAACCCTTTGAAAACTTTTGTATCTTTCATCTTTTTACTTCTCTGCGCATGTGTCAGTTAATTTTTGACTCTACTGCATGTCACAGCATTTCCAAATCAAAATTAAAGACATCAAAAGTTTTCTCCCTCTTTGAAGACGTCATTTCCAAAGCATCCGGATACATTCATCCTACCCTGTGGAACCCACAAATTGTTCAGGCCATTCAACTCACAAGATTTTATAAAAGAACTGGGCATTAAATAATCAAAGTGCATGTGCCATTTAAAATTCAAGACCCCTGCTACCATAAAAATGATATGGGTCTTTCAAAACTCATTCAAAGATGCATTTCATCAAACAGTTTGGACTCGACATTTAAAATAAAATCCAACCCCAATAACCGCAGCAACAACAAAAGAATATTATTCTTGAGCACTGATTATTGAGAGCACAACACAGAGGGAATTAAAAATTTGTTAAGAACCAAGAACTTTCTTTTAAAATTAAAAATGGACAATTTTTGCATTTAGGCTAATTTTTTAAACTTATTTACAAAATCGACCAACTCAGAAACTATTTAGGAAAACCGACTAACTTCTGGGCGCGCGCGTGTGGGGGGGTTTGGACGCGGTTTCAAACCGCGTCCAAAATGAAATTTGGACGCGGTTTGAAACCGCGTCCAGATGAACACCCCTTCAAACCCGCCAGCGCCCGGTCTGCTTCTTTCTTCCTTCTTTCTTTCTTAGTTCTTCCTCCCGAGACAAAAACCCTAAAACCCACGTATTGTCCTTCTCCGTTGAGGAAGTGAAATCTAGCTCTCATCAAGTAGTGACAACCTTCAGTAGGTATGATTTATGTAATTTTTTTTCATTAAGCTCTTGATTTATCCCAAATTTCAATGGGGTTTAGGGTTGATGAAAATTTATATGGGATCTGATCTAAAAATTAGTATTCGTGTTTAAGCTAAAAATTTATTTTGTATTGTATATTGGCTCTCCAAATGTACATGAAATGATAAAAAATTAGTTTGTAAGATAAAAATTTAAGCTAAAATTTTAGACCAAATGCCATGTATTGGAGTATTCGTGTGTCATAATCAAAATTTTAGCATACAAAATTTTATGGAAAGCCATGTATTTATTGATGAAACATCAATACAAAATTTTAGATGAAATATAAATCTTTTGTATGCTAAATTTTTTCCTATCAAATGCCATGTATAAATTGAAATAAATTTTAAATGAAATACCAATTCATGTTAGTTGATTGTAACATTCATCATTAACATCAACATCCAATTTTTTTCATCTTATATATTTTTTCTAGCAGATATGGACCCGGGACCTGTTTCAGATACGGTCTTGAATGAGCAAGCACGACATCGTTCAGCAAATATCCAGCCTGGACAGGTATGAACAAAACTAGTGAATTAATATTTTACGCAATGTATCTTTCTTCGTAATTTTGGATGAAGTATATTAACAATACGTATTTTTTGGTTGCAGGCGGATATTATATTGGTAGTGGACCACACGAGGAAACATACCGCATGGGTTTTAGATGAGCGGGCATCGCACTATATGGAAAATGCCAGGCTTGATGTATGTGCGAGGTTGAGGTGGATACGGTTGGATTGGGCGTTACTTTCTGCATTGGTGGATAGATGGAGGCCCGAGACCAATACATTCCATCTCCGTCAGGGTGAGATGACGATCACATTGCAGGATGTGTCAGTCATCACGGGCCTTCCTGTTGAGGGCATTCCTATATGGAGAATGACAACCCGTCCCAATTGGGCGGAATTGATGGAGCGACTCCTTGGACAGGCATCCATAGAAAACCAAGGAGCTAAGGTAAAACTGAGCTGGTTGCGAGAGACGTTCATGGAGTTGCCTGCAGAAGCCACCCTTGAGGAGATTCGGCAATATACTCGAGCATATATTTTGCATATGATAGGCACATTATTGGTGCCAGATCCAAGTAAAGGGTCGGTGCATCTCAGGTGGTTGACAAAGATGGAGCATATAGAGGCCATTGCAGATTATTCAAGGGGTAGTGCTGTTCTTGCTCACCTATACGCAGAGCTAAGTAAGGTGGCAAGAAGGGAAACAACTGGGTTATACGCATGCTCCACCTTGTTGCAGGTATACAATTTGAAACTTAAGTTCATTGTAATAATTTTTTATATAGTAACAGTCACTGACAATTTCAAATTCACAGGTATGGTCATGGGAGAGATTGCATATAGGCAGGCCGACTTGCGCCCAAGACATATTGGATGGCACCCTCCCTTTAGGATGCAGGTGGAATGTGCCATTATCATTCAGAGAAAACCCCCAGCGGCAACTGGATTTTTATAGAAACGAGCTTGACATGTTAGAGCCTACGCAGGTAAGAAGTTGTAAATTTTATACATTGATGTGATGACCGATGGATTATTATTACGAGTTATTCATAATTTTCATTTCCTTTAGGTGATCTGGGAGCCATGTCTTCAGAGATATCAAAATCTTCCTGATTTATGTGTTTTAGAAAATCAGAGCTGGCGTGCGCGTGTACCGCTAATTTGCTTTGATGTATTGGTGATGCATGTCACAGATCGTGTTATGCGCCAATTTGGTATCCCGCAGCATATTCCAGAAGCGGTTCCAATAATGCCGGTGAAGACCGGCATGAACCCTAGAGCATGGAATGAAGCCACTGTGCAGCCCCTCATGCAGTGGTACAACAGGGCTGCACATATTGTTGAGCAGGGGGATGCTGTCAGTTTAGATGTATATATGGAGTGGTATTGGAGGATCACACGGCGGTGGATATATAGTAGGCAAGAACCCCCGTATGGTTACATGCCTCGTGGTCCAATCGAGCGGGAAATGGTAAATAGTAGTTTAGCATTAAAATGTTTGTTTGTTTATTTTATACATATGTTTCTAATATATATTTTATTCATATGTTTTGCAGACTAACGCACTCAGAATGTTAGAGGATATGTGTACACGGGCTTACGAAGCACGTGACCCAGAGCAGATCCTGCAAATTAGGGATAAGATTGGACAGGTACTCCGCGGTACACGACATAGGGGTGAGGGTGCACGAAGACAAGAGCCTGTCAGGGATGAAGGAGGCACATCTCAGCAGTATCAGCCAGCTGGGGATGAAGGAGGCACATCTCAGCAGTATCAGCCATTTACCGGTGATGAGGCTGGCACTTCTCAGCAGCTGCAGCCATATACCAGTTATGATTTCGGTATGTATCAGCAGTATCAGGCATACCCCGGGTATGAAGGCGACCCATCTCAGCATTATCAGTCATATACTGGGTATGAAGCCAGCACGTCTCAGTCTACTCTGCCGTATACCGTTGTCCCTGAAGCTGACCCATGCCAGCAGTATCTGGCAGACGAGCCACAGCAGCAGACTCTGGCAGACGAGCCACAACAGCAGACTCTGGCAGATGAGCCACCGCAGACTCTGGCAGACGAGGCACATCAGACTCTGGCAGAAGAGCTACATCAGACTCATGTGCATGAAGCTGACACTTCCGTGACACAACACACCCAACCAGAAATGGAAGGGGACACATCAACTCAGCGAGGTCAGTTTCTCACATACAGGCGTGGGCGGTCTCTTATGAGCAGGTTTTTAAAGAGGCGGCAATGATTGTAATAGAGATGTGGGTTTTATATGTGTTGAAATCTGAAATTTTGGAATGAAATATGAAATATGGCACTTTTGGAATGAAATCTGAAATATGGCACTCTTATGAGTACTTTTGGAATGAAATCTGAAATTTTATTTTCAATGTGTTGAAATTTTATTTATTTTCAATGTTTTGTATATGTGATAGGTGTGTGATATGTCATGGGAAATGCGATATATGTGTGTGCTATATGCGAAATGTGTTGGATGTGTGAATGGCATGAGATGTGGGAATGTGAAAGGGGATGGAAGAGTGGTTTGGGGCTGGCAGCAGCAGCAGCTGCTTATGATTGCACAGTTTCTGTGCAATCTGTAAGCTGCAGGCAGCTGCCCAGGGAAGGGCAATATTGGCCGCGGTTTGAAACCGCGGCCAATATTGCGTCCAGATCAAGTGCAATCTGGCCGTGCAAACCACGGCCAGATTGCACTTGATCTGGACGCAATATTGGCCGCGGTTTCAAACCGCGGCCAATATTGCCCTTCCCTGGGCAGCTGCCTGCAGCTTACAGATTGCACAGAAACTGTGCAATCATAAGCAGCTGCTGCTGCTGCTGCTGCTGCCAGCCCCAAACCACTCTTCCATCCCCTTTCACATTCCCACATCTCATGCCATTCACACATCCAACACATTTCGCATATAGCACACACATATATCGCATATATCACATATATCCGATTTCATTCCAAAAGTATATAAGATTTTACATATATCTCATATCCATCACATATATCACGTCGTATCCATTACATATATCTTATACACTCACATTCACATATATCAAAAATACGATACATAGATTTCAAATATTACGCGACATGGAATTATATAACTTCATGCACGCGAACCGCCTCCTCGATGCGATGGAGCCCTAGAACATTGGCTAAAGTTAGTACACAAGTATTTTCATAAAGACTAAACATGAAATGTGAAAAGGAACTTACGATGCTGTGCGTAGAGGATTTTGGCAACGTGATTTCTTATGACCAAGCTGATGACAATTGGTGCATCTATTCTGCATGCTTCCTTCACGTGGACGATCCATTTCTCCCCGAATCCTTGTCGATCTTGGCCGACCGGGTTGTCTTCTTTTTTCTGGAGGAAGTAAACTGGGACCATCCCACTCCTTCCAGTACCTTTCATCAGGTATGGGGTGAAATTCTGGGATATATGACAGTTGATATTTACTCACACTATACCATGGTGAACAAAATGGCCAATATGATATGTTGGCACCATATTGCTGTCTTGACGTTGCGGCGATCACATGGACACATGGCATATGCTGAAGCATAGGAATGTTGCACGAACATGTGCAACGGTCACCTTCTATCGTCACGGTATATGCTTGTGCATTTGTATCCACCACCTGCCACTCAAAGTCACCAAATCTTGTGATGTAGCAACACCTGGCTGCTTGCACACGTGCACCAATAATGTTCTCGGTTTTTGGGGTGAAAGTGGTCGTCCATCGGAGTCCATCAAGCCGCCGATGATAGAAATACTTGTTTAATCTATAAAAGGTTCTTGCAATCAACGATTGTATCGGAAGCGCTCTAGCTCCTTTAAGAACCCCATTGAAGCTCTCCGAACAATTGGTTGTCATTATACAATAGCGTCTACCGCCATCTTCGTGGTTCGCCCACCTCTTTGTATCGGCCCCCAAGTTTGTAGTAATCCAATCATCAGCTGCCACAGACTCTTTTCTAATCTTTTCACGAAAAAAATTATATTTCAACAAGTCTGATGCAGTGCCAGCTTCCCATAGGTTATTTTCCAATGTAGCTGTTCGGAACCCTTTCGCCATGTAATTTGCAATAACGTGGCGCAGACAATACCTATGGTGTCTAGAACCTGGCCATCCCTCTCGTAGTGCTCTCGGAATACCTTTCATTCTATCGGAAATGAAGGTAATCGTTCGGTTTCTACGGGCACTCGGTATCAACTCATAGATGCAGCAGAAAAACCACTTCCAATTTTCAACATTCTCAGCTGATACTACTGCAAATGCTAACGGAAATAGGCCCCCATTTGCATCCACACCTGTAGCCACCAGTAAGCACCCTGCATATTTCCCATACAAATGTGTTCCATCGATACTTAGGACCGGCCTGCAGTGTTTGAACCCTTCAATTGATGGTCCAAAAGACCAAAACACTCCTGTAAACAATGCCATTCTTGGCCCGATAGTTTCATATGTAATTTTATACATTGTTCCAGGATTGCTTTCCTTGATGGCTTCTAAGTACTGTGGGAGCCTCTTGTATGACTCCTCCCAATCCCCAAATATCCTCGCTAAAGCTTTCGATCTAGCCATCCATGCTTTGTGATATGATATTCTGATGTGTAACATTGCATGAATGGCATCTTGTATTTCTGCAGGTGTCATATCAAGCTTGGTCTTCACCTGGGGCATAATTTTGTAACTAATGAAAGATGATGTGGCTTGACTATGATCAGTATTTAGAGTAGGATTGTTGCATGTGTGTTCATCACCCACTTTTGTTATCTTGAACCTCCCAGCTGTTCTTTTTCCCACTGCTGCATAAACCCTCCAAGGACAATTCCTACTCCCCTCATCTTGAGTATGCGGATTGACTTCATGATTCAAGCCACATATCACGGAATAGCAAGTTTTGTTTGTCTTGATTGGTCTAAATGAGACATTGTGCTCGATACTCCATTCAGTTATTGCTTTTATCAAGTCGATCTTTGTATCATACATATCATCGACGTTGAAAACTCCTGAACTGCTGGGAAGCCTAGGCTCTATCAGCTGCCTTTCTTGGGTATTCCTCATAATTGTAGTGTTCACCCATTGTTCCTCATCCTCTCCATCTGGCAACGGCTCTTCAAACTGCACATTTGTATTGTCTGCAACCGATTGATGTATCCATTCTGTATCATCTGCATTTAGATCAGCAGCAACCTGCATGCTATCCTCCCTCACATTAGGATGTTCATCATTATCCGTGCCATCACTTTCGTCATCCACCTGTCTCGATATAGACGTCGATGCTCCAATATTTGTGGGTCTGTCAATATCTTCAGGAATCACATTTGCATGCGTGGGCATCGTCTCTGGTACAGATGGACCTTGAATATATGTGGAGTAAGTTGCATTTGCATCATCTCCTTGTCCCGCAACATTCCAACAGAGGGGGTGTTCGCTGGTATCTACATAATTATTGAATTTTTTTTAATTCTGGACAGATTTGCGCAACGTTTTTGAAATCGATGAACGGAGGCTCAAACGGTGTTGGATTGACCTGAAATTTTGTGAGGAGCTTCATAACAAGTATATCTAGCTACTGCAAAAAAAATTCAAAAAAAAATACTTGGAAACCCGGAACAGAGGGGGTGTTCGCTGGTATCTCTGCCTGCGCACGTGCGCAGGCACATTTGCCCATATATATATACACACACATATTAGAATAATGTAGAAAAGGTGGCATATATACATATTAGAATAATGTAGAAAAGGTGGCACCTGATCTAATAGATCAGGTACCAAGACACAAAAAAGTGGAAAGTACAAGCCATGCATGGGCTTGTACTTTCTGTGGAGCCCGCCTTTGTGTCATGCACCTGATCTATTAGATCGGGTGCCACCTGATCTACATAATTATATATATATGAAAATAATGGGTATCATATGGCATATGAGGCTATGCCTCATATACCAAGACACAAAAGTGGGGGTGTGTACAAAAGGTACAAGTCCATGTGGGGCTTGTACTTCCCCACTTTTGTCTCTTGTATATGAGGCTTAGCCTCATATGCCATATGATACTCATTAGTCTATATATATATAGAATAATGGGTATCATATAACAATGAAGGCATCTCATATACCAAGACACAAAAAGTGGGATGATTCAACAAGTACAAGCACAAGTGAGCTTGTACCACCCCACTTTGTGTCTTGTACATGAGGAGATATCTCCCATGTCATATGATACTCATTATTCTCATATATATGGATAAAGGGATCTAGGGTGCCTCTTTAGATGAAATCTAAGGAGGTGCCCCCCATTTTCCTTGATTTTCCACATTTTTTTGGATTTTTTTCATGGGGTTGTTCACATCATGGATGATCAACATACCAAAAATCAAGTGATTCCAATACTTTTAGAGCCCACATCTACCCCTAGCAACTTCATTGGGTTTTTAGCACGTTTTTAGACCGTTGAAGTTGCAAGGGATAGATGTGGGCTCTAAAAGTATTGGAATCACTTGATTTTTGGTATGTTGATCATCCATGATGTGAACAACCCCATGAAAAAAATCCAAAAAAATGTGGAAAATCAAGGAAAATGGGGGGCACCTCCTTAGATTTCATCTAAAGAGGCACCCTAGATCCCTTTATCCATATATATGAGAATAATGAGTATCATATGACATGGGAGATATCTGCTCATGTACAAGACACAAAGTGGGGTGGTACAAGCTCACTTGTGCTTGTACTTGTTGAATCATCCCACTTTTTGTGTCTTGGTATATGAGATGCCTTCATTGTTATATGATACCCATTATTCTATATATATATATAGACTAATGAGTATCATATGGCATATGAGGCTAAGCCTCATATACAAGAGACAAAAGTGGGGAAGTACAAGCCCCACATGGACTTGTACCTTTTGTACACACCCCCACTTTTGTGTCTTGGTATATGAGGCATAGCCTCATATGCCATATGATACCCATTATTTTCATATATATATAATTATGTAGATCAGGTGGCACCCGATCTAATAGATCAGGTGCATGACACAAAGGCGGGCTCCACAGAAAGTACAAGCCCATGCATGGCTTGTACTTTCCACTTTTTTGTGTCTTGGTACCTGATCTATTAGATCAGGTGCCACCTTTTCTACATTATTCTAATATGTATATATGCCACCTTTTCTACATTATTCTAATATGTGTGTGTGTGTGTGTGTATATGGGCAAATGTGCCTGCGCACGTGCGCAGGCAGAGATACCAGCGAACACCCCCTCTGTTCCGGGTTTCCAAGTATTTTTTTTTTTGAATTTTTTTTGCAGTAGCTAGATATACTTGTTATGAAGCTCCTCACAAAATTTCAGGTTAATCCAACACCGTTTGAGCCTCCGTTCATCGATTTCAAAAACGTTGCGCAAATCTGTCCAGAATTAAAAAAAATTCAAAAAAAAAACTTAAAAACAGCGAACAGAGGGGGCGTGCGGTAATTCTACCTGCGCACATTCTTAGGTACATTTTTGCTTATATATATATGGGATTAATGGGTATCATACGCCATATGAGGCCTTGCCTCATATTCCCTCTCACATAAAGCAACTAAGTACAAGCACACATAGGCTTGTACTTGGTTGTACTTAGTTGCTTTATGTGAGAGGGAATATGAGGCAAGGCCTCATATGGCGTATGATAACCATTATTCTCATATATATATATATATATATATATATATATATATATATATATATATATATATCTCAAAGTTGAAAATATGAAGCCCAATTACAATGTGTCACTTGTGATATATCAATAGTTAAACCAATTCTGATACCAATGTTCATATGCAAAAATTCTCATGATATATGTCATGTAAGCAAATTAATCTCTGAAGCAAACATATGCCACCATGAGTAATTTCATTAAGCTTAAATACTTCAATGTATCTCAATGTCTCATTTTAAAATGCAACTATATCAACACTATGATATATAGAAGCATGTAAAGTTATCATATGTGTCTTAAGGCGTGTCACAATGGATTATAAGTGCATCACACAAATTATATCAAAAATAATCTCCTGATGCAAGCATATAAATTAGTGTGTATATGTATCACATATTGTTAACTTTTAGGACAAGTTTCAAGCCACACGTATGAGCATGTTATATTACAAATATTCCGTATGTGTTGCATAGAAGTGAGTATGAGATACAAACATACATGTAATGTAATATTGCAATTTAACATAAATAGAAGCACTTATTGTTATGAAACAATGTTGTGCCACTAATTATATTATGACATGTATCACAGATAAATTTGTTATGTATCACAAATTCATTCGTAGATATTATGGTTTTAAAAGAGTTGCAATACTATGTTAAGTTAACCAAATCTCAAATGAATATTTCTTTATAGTATGATAAATCTAAATGGAGATACACAATCTAGAAATAGAAAACACACTTCATTAATTAAAGATAATTAAAGATAGTCATTACATAAGATTCCAAGCATACTTAAAATACATCACAATTTCACAACATCAAAACACACCACAAAGCATGTTTCAACCTCACAAAAATACATTTAAGTTTCTTAACACTCTTAATACATCATATTACAATGAAGTACATCAAGAATTATTCCTTTGGAGAGTCATGATCGTGTCTAGCCCGAAGAGCATCTTAAGCACTATGAAGATCAATGATATCTCTTATCAATCTTTGTTACTTATGGAGGAGTTCATCTTGTTTTGATGCATTTGTCCCACATGATGCATCATGACATTTAGTTGTCATCATTCTGATGACATCGACTCGCAAGGCTTTAGAAGGCAGAGAGGGTGAGAGGAACATTGGAAGGGCCATCTGCAGGAGGTTGTGGATGTGGTTGAGCTTGGGGTTCAAGTAGGGGTTGTGGTTCATCTTGAGTAGTATTAGGAAGATGCATCCTAGAGATAGCAGCCCTATCAAAGGGTATCATACCGGGAAGAATTTCATTTTCTGTCTCTGGGTTTACTTTGGAATGCAAGAAGATGCTAGTCAACATGCATCCATGATTGATTGATGTGAAAGTGGGTTTAGCAATATTCTCATAAATAATGAGAGCTCAATTCACATTGAATTGACTAGGTGTGTATATACACATTTGGCCAAATCAACTGAAATATAGGTAAAGCTACCAGTTGTCTGACTAAGATTGTATAAAAGAATTCTAGCTACTATTCTAGCTTGTGGGCGTAGAAGACTTGATGCAATGCCTATTCTAATAGGTAGAACATTATAAAAGCATGCTATAAAGGATGTCGTCAACATCCATAACAATTTCATTAAGGGTTCGACCATGGCTAAAGATGTTAAGTATTATTCCTATCTTCCTACAAGACAATTTTATTTGGAGATTCTTCACTACGCTCATTACTTGATTATCTTCAAATTTGTGTAAAACAAGTACACAAGCATAGGATAACACTTATATTTATTTTGCAAACCAAACACATCATGCATACGGTTACTAAGGAAAATTTGTGGGAGTCTAAATGTGGAAAAATTCTCAAATTTTACAAACCTTTCACACGGTATATCAATTCCAGAATATTTAAGATATTTTTAGGTCTGGCCTATTTAAATATTAATGAAAGATGGGTGTTGATCTAGATGATAATGGCTTTGAAGGTGAAGTTTTAGCTCTCTTAGACACTATGTAATTCTAGGGTTTAAAAATATGAACTAGGGTTTATGAGATGAATGCTTAAAAACCTGGGGTTTATGAAAACTAAATCTGGAAATCAACTGGAGATCATGTAAATAAAAGATTAGACCTTAAAAAATTTGAAGCTTGGAGAAGATATGAGCTTGATCTTTAGCTTGGGGCTTCAAGGATGTGGGGAATTGGTTGATCTGAGCTGAGAGAGAGGGATGAACTCAAGGGAAAAATTTTAGCTCAAAACTAAGAGTTTTGATGAGGGTTGAAGAATTTTGGTCCATTGGATCATATTTAAATGGTGAGAATTTGATCCTTTAATGCGTGTAAGTGATGAGATCCAATAGGCTATCGGGTTCAAGCAATAAGAGTGAATTAAAGTTCAAAAACACCATTCTCGCAGATTAGTCGACTAGTGTTGAATCATTAGTCGACTAACTGGTCATTAGTTGACTAGTCAGTGAATATTGGTCGATAATGGGTCATTAGTCGACTAGGAGATGAACGTTGGTCGAGTAATTTGAAAAAACAGAACCTATGTCTGATTTAGACATCAGGATTAGTTGACTAAAGTTATTGCGTTTGTCGACTAATCAGCAAATAGGACAGAATTCAACATTTTTAATATTTTGTTTTGTTTATTAATTAAATTATTAATTATTTAACATTTTAACTTAATTTTTTTACAAAATTCAAATAAATGATTTTTAATTTGTTTTCTTTTAAATAAGGTACCAATGAATATATCATGAGGGTTTGTTTTAGGGTACCTTATTTAGGATTTCATGTAATTTCATTCTTTAGGAAACAAAATATATTTAGGTTTGGATTTCCTCGTGTGAACACATTTATAATTTTTTGGATTTCCTCGTGTGAACACATTTATACTTTTTAGAAAAATGAATGTTTTCTATAAAATTATTTATGTATGTGTTCTTCATTTTATTAGTATCATTTTTAGGTAACCATATTTGAATTCCATGATTTAATTTGTTATTATTGAATTTATTCTTTTGCACATTACCTCGTTTAGGATTATTGATATGCACATTTTCCTTATGGTCATTATTGTAACCTAAACCGAATTTGTTATTGGTTACATTTTGAGTGGATAATAAGTTATTTAAAGTTTCATTACCCATATAAAATTTATCTACATTCTTATATAACTCATCATATTTAATCTTGATTGAAATTATATCGTTATCAAGTCACCTACTCTACTGCTTATGTCTCCACATTCAATCATATACAAATTGTTCTCGCCTTTAATTTTAGGTTTTCATCATCTAAATCTTATTAATCAAAGACATCTATTATACAATTGTGGAATGTTTTTAATTAGTTTTCTGACTACGACAAAAGGATAGGTAGGAAGACGGCTGGAATTGAATATTAAGGAATCAATAGTTACGATGAGATTTTGCAAAAAATTTGGGAGAACTAAATTTTTTGGGAATTAATATTTTAAATTTTGGGAGAAACTAAATTTGGAGTGAACTAAATTTTGGATGAACTAAAATTTTTTTGGGAACTGAATTCTCTGGGAAAACTAAAGTTTTATGGAAACTAAATTTAGAGGGAACTAAATATTAAGGGGACAAATTTTTTGGGGGAATTAAATTCTCTGGGAAAAGTTAGTTTTAGTTTGAATATGAGTAATTTTTTAGTTGGAGGGATATTTTGAAGGTGACTGCAAATTTTTAAGGGGATTTTGAATGCGGTTGAATTTTGGGTAGGTAATTTTGAATGAGGTTGTAAATTTTTTGGGAGAAAAGATTTTGAATGTGTTGAAATTTTTCGGGAGAATACTTTGAATGTCTTGTTTCTTATGATCACTGGTTATGACTAGTCATCTTTTATAGAACAACTAGTCATAACCCGTGCCCATAGGCACGGTTCATTTAAGATTTTCCCCAGCAAAATCTTTGTTTCCCAAAAAATTATTTCCACAGACAAAATTTAAAAGAACAACAAATTAACGTAAAAATATTTAGCGGCATGGACACCTTCGGCGGGGCACCTTCGGTGCAGAACAACAAATTCGGCGCGGGCGCCTTTGGCGCGAAACAACAAATTCGGCGTGGACGCCTTCAGTGCGGAACAACGCGCGAGCACTTTCGGTGCTGAACAACAAATTTGGGGCGGGCGCATTTGGCGCGGAAAACCAAATTTGGCGTCGGCGCCTTCGGCACGGAACAACAAATTAGCGTAAAAAATTTAGTGGAACAACAAATTCGACGCAGAACAACGCGCGAGGGCACTCGGCGCAGAATAATAAATTTGGTACAGGCGCATTTGGCGCGAAACAACAAATTAGCGTAAAAAAATTGCCCGGGTCGTCGTTTGTTGGTGCGGAACAACGCGCGAGCGCAGTAGGTGCAAAACAACAAATTCGGCGCAGGCGCCTTTGGCGCGGAACAACAAATTAGCGTAAAAAATTTAGCGGTCGCCTTCGGCGCGGAACAACAAATCTCAGGGTATTTTTCGGTGACGATATTAACTTAAATTTTTTTACGCTAATTTTTTTACTTTGTTTAATTTAATGGATCATGTTTCTTCACAATCTTTCTCAAGACACTTTTAATTTCAAGGTTTTGGTTCCCAAGACACTTTTTCCCAAAATATAATCTCCATAATCTTTCCCAATACACTTTTAATTTCAAAGTTTTGGTTCCCAAGACACTTTTCCCTCCAAAATTTAAGTTTTTCCACTAAAATTTTCACAAAATCCAATCTCAACCTTTCGTTTTCCAAGATCAAATTCTAGCCACTCTTTATCTTGTCCTAGTCAGCCTTAGAATTCAAAAAAGGTTGTCAAATGTATAATAGATTTTTACTTAAAATTTTATAATTACTTTTCAATGTTTTATGCTCTTTTAAAAATTCCCGTTGACCATATAATTCATTAAAAGCATGAAATAATTCATTCTCATCTTAACTATCAAAGTCAAAACTTACCTCTTGGTCGGTTTCTGCCATGAAGCAAATGTTAGCTCTTTCCTCCTCTACTTTCTCGTCTTCGTCGGATGAGGAATTCGAATCGACCCATGTCGTTGCAAGAGCATTCTTCTGTCTATTTGGCTTTTCAACGATTTGAGCTTTGTTCTCCAAAATAGGCAAGTCTTTTTGTAGTGCCTTGGCTTATTACATTTACATCACAAAATAGTTTCAGTAGATAATTTAGCTTTGTTTAACTTGTATGTACCTTTTAATTTTTTTGAAATTTCTTGTCATGAGCGCTATTTCCTCGATCTCCTTGTCATCTGAATTCGAGGTGGCCTTAAGACATGAGATTGCCTAGCACGGCAATGAGATTGCCTAGCACTTGCCAGAGCCTTTTTATTAGGTTCTTCTTGCTTCCTCTCTTCAAGTTGAAGCTCATAAGACATGAGATTGCCATTGAGATCCTCCATGATAAGCTTAAAGAGATCGTGCACATCTTCAATTGTCGTTGTCTTTTTCTCCTATTCTGGTGTGAGAGAATGAAGAGTCTTACGTACGAGCTCTCTGCTTGGGTGTACTTCTTGCCTCGCACGACAATGGAGTTGGCGATGTCTGAAAGGTGTGCATCTTCGTTATAGATTCTCCTTCATTTTGAAAAATTCTAACCTACGAGCAAATTGAGAAATTTTCGAATCTTCAACTTTGTTAGTCCCTTCATGTGTTACCTCGAGAACGTGCCATATTCGATGTGCTGTGGTCGCCATATAAACCCCATTGAATTTGTTGCTCTCGAGTGTAAAGAAAAGGGCGTTCATTGCCTTGGCGTTCAAAGTGTCTTTGGCTTTCTTCTCCCCAGGCTAAGTAGTGGTTGGTGTTGTTGGTTGTATGTGTGGTGACTCTACAATCATCCATAGGTCGAAGCCAATTGATCTATAAGATAGATTCATCATTCGGGTCTTCCAACCCATAGTTGGTGCCGGTCAATATAGGTGGACGAATGGTTGAATGTCCTTTAACGAACTGCGATCTAGATGTCGATGCCATCCTGCAATTTAGCTCTGATACCACTTATTGAGATTTTATGGATGACAAATAGAAAACACTAGAGGGGGATGAATAATGTTTTAAAAAATCTTAAGAAGATTCTACCTAATAGATCTATTTGAGTTACTAAACTAGATTTTTAATCAACAATGGTTCTTAAAAATATAAAGATAAGTAGTGGAATATAAAACACAAATTGCAGGAATAAGAGATCACACAAAAGCAATTGCAAACAAGATTTAAATTGGTTCGGTCAACCCTTGACATGCCTTCAGTCCCCAAGCAATTTCCGCTTGATATTTCTATTAACTTCTTGCAAAGTACTTAGTACAACCTTTTTTACACCACACCACGGTGTAAGGAAATCCATCGAACAACCTTGCGTGTGTAACCCCTTGCAAAACTGAGAGAAACCCTTTCGAAAATATCTCGAAAGCAAACTTACCATTTCCATCATACAAGCTAAGAAAAAAATACTTACAACTTTTTGTGTTGAACAATTTCATATAGCCTGAGATGAAGCATAAGTGTTGTTGTGGCTATTGGGTTAATATCTCTATTTTAAGATGTATAAATCAGGGAATATACCTAATAGATCTATTTCAGTCCCCAAGCAATTTCCGCTTGATATTTCTATTAACTTCTTGCAAAGTACTTAGTACAACCTTTTTTACACCACACCCCGGTGTAAGGAAATCCATCGAACAACCTTGAGTGTGTAACCCCTCGCAAAACTGAGAGAAACCCTTTCGAAAATATCTCGAAAGCAAACTTACCATTTCCATCATACAAGCTAAGAAAAAAATACTTACAACTTTTTGTGTTGAACAATTTCATATAGCCTGAGATGAAGCATAAGTGTTGTAGTGGCTATTGGGTTAATATCTCTATTTTAAGATGTATAAATCAGGGAATATAGATCAAAAGGTTTTGGCCAAGAAGATGATGAAAAAAAACTTAAAGAGAGCAAATACCAAAATGAGATTTTTCTTAAGAAAGCTTTTCAAAAAAATAATTCTCTTGAATATAAAAAGTATGCAATTTTCTCTTCAAAATAAAATGATTTTTATATTGAAAGATTACGAAATTTTCTTGTTATAAAATCCCTAGGATATTTATAGATGTGAAAAATCCATAAAGAAAATTCTCAAATATGGCCATACAACGGCTAGTTGTGCAAATTATGTTCTAGGCAACGATAATATCATTATTTATTAAAGTAGAACTATTATTCGACTAATAGTTGACTAGAGTAGAACATTAGTCGACTAATAGCCATTAGTCGACTAATTAGAGTGCTTTAATAGACTAATCAATCATGCCAGAAAACTATAGAAGTCTTTGTTTTAAATTAGTCGACTAGTGTTCATCCATTAGTCGACTAATGGTGCAACTAGTTGGGTAACATTGGTCGACTAATTTGACATGCTGATAAGCCAGCTATTGGTCGACTAATAAATAAAAAATTGCATTGTTTTGGCCTAAAAAACTTAGGAAAAAATACATGATGTTTCAAAAATTTTAAAAACTTTTTTAGTAATGTTAAATGTGAGAGAGAGAGGTGCTTCATCAAGGCTTTTAACAAAAGAATTTAGGATAAGAAAATAATTACATCAAAAATACAAGTTGCCTTGTTTTCTTCACGATGCATACTCATGGTATTCAAGTTCTTATCTTGGTTCTTCTTTGGTTCTTTTCTTGCTTAATCCGTTGCCTTGAACACCTGTACTAAAGCTTTAATCTTCTTCTTGATTCTGCATTTATACATTAGTAGCACTACGAATATGTTCGCTCGTCATAAAACATATATTGGGACTCAATATTCAACAGAGTGCTTTACATTGAAGCTGCGAATGTGGACATGCGAATGATTTTTAAATGCAGTTTCATTGCTTCTATATGCGTCCTAGTTTGTTGGGAATCGATGATAGTGTTCTGTTTACTGAATTGATTGATATGAAAATGAAGAATAAGTTCATTTCTTGCTTAATCCGTTGCCTTGAACACCTTTTCTTTGGTTCTTTTCTTGCTTAATTCGTTGCCTTGAACACCTTTACTAAAGCTTTAATCTTCTTCTTGATTCTGCATTTATACATTAGTAGCACTACGGATATGTTCGCTCGTCATAAAACATATATTGGGACTCAATATTCAACAGAGTGCTTTACATTGAAGCTGCGAATGTGGACATGCGAATGATTTTTAAATGCAGTTTCATTGCTTCTATATGCGTCCTAGTTTGTCGGGAATCGATGATAGTGTTCTGTTTACTGAATTGATTGATATGAAAATGAAGAATAAGTTCATTTCTTGCTTAATCCGTTGCCTTGAACACCTTTTCTTTGGTTCTTTTCTTGCTTAATTCGTTGCCTTGAACACCTTTACTAAAGCTTTAATCTTCTTCTTGATTCTGCATTTATAAATTAGTAGCACAACGAATATAGCTCATCATCAAAACATATATTGGGACTCAATATTCAACAGAGTGCTTTACATTGAAGCTGCGAATGTGGACATGCGAATGTTGTATCATAGAATTTGTGTAGAATACTTTTTAAATGCAGTTTCTTTGCTTCTATATGCGTCCTAGTTTGTCGGGGAATCGATGATGGTGTTCTGTTTATTGAATTGATTGATATGAAAATGAAGAATAAGTTGTTCATAATGGTAGTTTGGGAAGGGTATCTCCGACTCCTTGGGGGCTGGTGGGTACCGCTGAAGAATACTCGGACGGACTGCTCACGTACATTTCATGTATCATCAGTTTTGCTACTTCATGAGAATTCAGAAATAAATTTTAAATTTGAATGGTTCCTTCTTGATCACTATGACCGTCAAAATGGACACATGGCAGGATGGAAATAGGATATCCTGGAAGGATAATTATTTGCGGTAGGATGGAACTAGGATATTCTTAAAGTATAAATATTGGGATAGGATGGAGCTAGGATATTCTTAAAAGGGAAAATATATCCCTATCATGGAGTAAAGGAACTACTTTGAGCTTTAAGATTTAGAAGATTTGAAGCAGCGATAACCTTTTTGTTACAGCGGAGGACAAGATGTTAAGGTAGGTGAGCAGCCGGTGTAGGAAATTTCCTACACCGGTCCTCAAAAACTTCATTTTCCATATTTATATTTTCCAATTTTTGTTTTGTTTGGGTTGATGTACATATTCTAAAAACCTCAAAAAATCCCCAATATGAGTGAACCCTTAGTGGGACTTGACATTAGCTTGGCTCATTACAATACATTTTATTGTTTTGAAACAGTTGAATTTGTAACAATATGAACGAGGGTCAAATAGCATTGGATTCACATTTTTTTGATGTGTTAATCATCCACGATTTGTAGATCACGATGAATGATGTTGGTCATCGAAAAAAGTGGAAAGTAAAGTTTTTGAGGGGTGGTGTGGATATACTTTATTCTCGTATAAGAAAAGTATTTAGTTGGTTCAGAAAATAACAGTTGAACAGAAATTAACAGATTATATAATAACCCATTTGCTTTTAGATTTTTTTACAACCAAGTCCAGTGTGCCTTCTTAGCTTGCTACCGAATTCCATGAACTGGTTTTATTCTTCCAAACCGCAACTGAGTAATAACTTTATTGGATAGAATTGATATTGGACCTAGCTGTAAATTTCTGTTGTAGCTTTTTGCATGACATTTTTTCTTCATGCATACTCTTGGTTGGCAAATACTTTTTCTGGCATTCCTATGGTTGGGTGAGTTACTTGATGTCATGCTGATGCCTATTGTTTTATGTGCAGTCATATGTGACTCACTCTCTCCAAGTGGAATGCGTCCGAGGGATTGCAACTTTTCCTGCCAAGCTCGAATCCACCGCTCATGTCTTCACATATGGGGTAGATCTCTTTTATACCAGGATTGCTCCATCAAGAACATACGATTCACTGACAGAAGATTTCAGCTATGCTTTACTTATTATCACCATCGTTGCTCTGGTTGCTGCCATCTTTGTAACATGGTATTTGTCTGAGATGAAGGAGTTGCAAGAGAAGTGGAGGTAGCGACCACCACCACCATCGTTGAACCCCATAAATTTTTTTGGGAAATACGCTCCAAATCGTGTAATATTAGGTAGTACGTTTTGATGCAAGCCCCCTCAGTATTATTGTGGATGCGCGAAACTTTATGTAAATCTAATTTGAAAGAACATGACATCAACAAGATTTTCAATTGTGGATGCGCGAAACTTTATTGTGGATGCGCGAAACTTTATGTATAACCTTTTCACTTGTTCAAAATCAGTCACTTTGATATCAACAAGATTTTCAATCTCAATGCTGCCGTTACGATCCATTTGGATCGAGAGACTGTTAAAAGAAAATTACATGAATAGTTAATTTCTAAGCTTTAGTGTATGCATAAACCTAATGTATACTAAAATGAAAGCAAAATCAAAATTGACTGCTTAGATGAGTGGATATGGACAGTTGCATGCCACTAGAAATCATCGTGAAAAAGAAAAAGATAATTCCATGTGTGATATGTATATCAAGGAGTATTATATTAAGGTAACTAAATATGCCTAGCAAGTGACGAGATAGTGAATTCAAAAAATTAAAATATTAAACAAATGAGGATAAATTAAACATATGTTCTCAGGTAAGGACACATTAGAGAAGTGTAGTGGAGGTATCCGGGCAACTAATAGCATGGACACTGACACAATACACAGAACGGCACGACATGGAAATATGAACGTGACAAATCCGTAAAAAGTAGGATACGAGGACATGACGATATAACAACTTATGTGCATGCATAGATTTTTATATCTAGTTCAGAACAAAACCCATAGCAATTAAGATGGATTCTATGAAAATGAACAGATATAAATGTCAAAGACAAAATTCATTGTTTCTAATCAAGTAATGAAATCAAACAAAACAATCTAAAAAAATCTAATCAACATGTAATCCACTTCTTGTGATGTTTAAGCTTTGACATAGTACTTGTTTGGTTAAGAAGACTAATTTTATATTTTTAAAGAGACATATAGCTTTAAAGTGTCCGATACGCGATCTTTAGATTTTTAGTTAAAGCTGACAGCTCAGAAATGCAATTTTTTAGGTATTTAAAGTTGGATACGGAATCAAAATGCCCAATACATGTCCAGCAAGTGTCGGTATCGGACACAGACACGATACCTATTTTGAAGAGTCTGTGTAGCCTAGCAATATTTAAGAAGTATCATGATGGTGATGTGGGGATGAGCCAAATAATACCCAAGAATAAGTCCCAGACAAGGATATGGCTTCATAATAAATGTATCTGTTAATAAAAATATGGAAAAATAGTTCCACATTGAAAAATAGAAAAAAAATCGAGGAACATTAAAGTGAAGTTGGGCATCTACCTAATTTCTTACGCTTTTAACCGAAAGGTTTCAACTCAATTTGTGTTCTCACCAATCTAGCTAATTGTGTCCTTCTATCCCGCTATCTCTTCATTTATCTTTACATGATATCAGAGCTCTAGTTCTGCTCAGCTCCTCCTTTGTTACTTAATTCCTTTCGGCTTCCTTCGTCATCCGATTTTGCTTGAGTCTGATCTCAGGTTTGACATCCCTCTTATATTTTCAGCATCGTCACTAGTCATCCCGTCTAAATACAAACACAGATTGAATCCACTATGAGTTTGAAAGGGGGTGTTAAAAAAAATAGGCCCATAAGAAAAAGAGGCGAGGAAGATAAAATTGAAGTTGCATGTCTATCTAATGACTTAAGTTTTCGAGCCAGATATGGTTTCAACTTGGTTTGTGTGTTCACTACTGTAACAAAATTGTCGGCCCCTCTCCTGACCTCTCTCTTTCTTTAGGGTGTCAATGAAACAGTGTTGCTTGAGTAGTATAATAACCCGTGATGCCAGTTGAGAAATCTCTTTGATAAACAACTAATGATTGAATTAGATAATTTCCCATAAAATAAAAGATATTCAAAATGGGCACCGATTGTTATCTCATTTTTATGCATTGAACACGATAACAGTGTCTGTTGAGATGCAAGAAGAAACTGTTAACATCAAATTTGCTCATGAGTGGCAACCTTATACTGATGAAATTCCATTTATGATGGGTTGAGGCTGGGTGAACCATAGAAGACACTAGATAGTGGAAATGGAAGTTCTTTATGACTACTAGAAGAAGAAGCTTAAAGGAGGCCCTAACTAGAAGTGCCGATTTTACAGAAACAACCAAATGCAGGTCTTGGTCCTGGAATGACTAGGTCTTCGTCCAAAATGTTTCAATGGTTGTTTATCAACATAAATTACTTGATAATTGATTTAAAAATTGCATTGCATTACCAAGAAACAATCTTCCTAAAGCATTTGACAACCCACACGGAAAAATCATTATCATTTTGGTGACTCCCATTGAACTGCAGTCTCATCTCATGAGGCTGTCTTAACCATTTCTCCTCTCAGGAGTTAAATCATCATGTATCTTCCTATATGAGAACTTTTGTTCTTTTCATGTTGGCTTCAGTTGGTTTTGTTGGTTGTATGTTGTTTCAACTATATGTTCATATGAGTGCAAAATATACTAGCATCTGAACCATGTTCTGGCTGGAATCGTTAAAATGTGTTCTTCTGTTGTGTTATGTCATTGTGAATACCTATGAAATTTAAGGAAAGGTTATGTAAGATGGATATATGGCAGCCATGCACATCGGGTCATTATACTAGGCAATTAGAAAACCGCTATGCTCAGAAATGTATAGTTGGATGGGTGGAAATATAGTAAAGATATGACATGAGTCGATGGATGCCACGAGGTTAGAGGTAGCTTCAAACGAGGAAAAAATACAAGAAAATAATCAAGTGAGTTGGTTTGTGCAGGTGCATAGAGACCAATGAGTGTGTCCGCCGAGGGTGATAGGGTGATATATGGAGCTACAAGGACTAGGGAAATACCTAAATGTTGGACTGAACAACAAGAAAGGATGTCATAGTCCCTCTTTCAAAAATACAGCTGGCCCTCACAGAGCTGATGAAGAAAGAATGTGTGTAGCTGACCCCATAAATGTGGATATGGCTCCTTGTTTTTGTTGTTTCATGGTTGACAAATATTGCAACATGTCCATTTAAAGTGCAAAGTAGTTGGTTGTGACAAATATGTTTTTTCTTTGTTGATCAACATAAAACCTAAGAACTTGCCTAGGTGCTTTATGAAATCCACTCTTTGTGCTTGGAAGAACAAGTAAATCCCTTAGGCCTCCCATATAAACCTCAAGCATGCTGAAAGTGAACTGAAATCTGCAGTTGCTTTCCAATGCTTGATCAAACACTGCTTCAATCCCTCATGGCACAACACCAGGGCAATCTGGCCTGCCTTCCTAAATCATGCAAACAACAAACAGCAGAAAACAAGGACCATTTTATTTCTTACTGATTGAATCACGACCAAGTCATTCCTTGAGGGTCACCAAATTCCAGCCACAGCCATACCATTGTATATGTTTTCCCCGTGCCTGTCTGCCCATAAGCAAATATGCAAACATTGTATCCATCCAATGCTGATTTAATCACGGGTTCAATTTCAGAGAATACATCGTCTGCCAAAAAAAATTTGAGTTTAGATTTGTTTCATGTGTTTAGGCTCAGATTTATTCTAGATAAATAACATGCCAGACATCCTCTACCTTGAGTGGTGTCTGGGTGGAAAACCTTGTCAAAATTATACTGTTTACTCTTGTTGCCAGTAATCTTCAGAAAGACATTGATTGAATCTGTGGTAACCACATGTTTTGCATGCTTCTCATCTCCTAGAAGAGGACGTATACGGCAAAATACGCGAATGTTCCCTGCACAGGTAAGCATAATTTCTTCTAATTACCACTTATGCTATAAGGTCTCTCTTATTAGTTACTGGTCAACCCCGAAATTTGTATAGGGGAAAGCAGGAATCGAGCATAATTGTGAATATGACCTTTCAAATCCAGGTACTTATTTAGCACCCGTCTCCTTTCTGTGCTCAACTTGTTGAGACGAACATTCTGTAAACTGATATCATCTGTTAACCAAGAAAAGTTTCAAGAGTTCCCGCTCTTTTATGGTAATTGTGATAATTCAGGAGCTGCGAAGATAAAAGAAACAGGGGGCGGACGTGTACCTTGAATCCTCTGAAGAGCTTCATCTCCTTCGGTCTCAACCTGTTCCAATGTTGGGCTGTTCGTCCGCGAATCCCCGTCCATCTTGGCAGATGGCAAATGCTTCAGTATCTGGTGAACGGATTCGACCCAGCTAGGAGTCAGGTTTTTCTTGAATCCTAAAAGTGACTGTAATCACTCTGGCAGTCTTTGAATGGATTTGCTCGGATATTTGCCTCTTGCGGACTCATCCATACTTGTGACATCAACCTTTCTCTTTTTAATTGCAACCATTTTCTTAGGCATGATGATTGAAGGAATATGAAATATTGAAAGTGATATATAAGTATTGAAAGAGAGAATGAGGATTATACCTTGTTGATAGAGATTTCCTTGAAGGAAATGAGGGATCTTTGAGGATCAAGAGCTCCTAGGAGAAGAGATGAGTAAGAGCATGAAAAATTTCAAGATGAAGAGCCCAAATGGGGTGGTCGGCTACATAGGTCTTGGGTTTTGTGTTTTCATGACGAGGAGGGAGATGAATGAGGGCCTTTAGATCAAAGAAGGGAAAGGCTAGGATCAATTCTCTTATTGTGTTTAAGTTATCAAGTGGATATGAGCCCAAGAAGTTTTAGAAAAACCACCAAGAGTTAGTCAAAAAAGGGCACAGATTTTGGCAGCCGCACTCTGGGAGTCGACTCCCAGCCATAGTAGTCGACTTCCTCCTGGGTTTGAGATTTTTCTCATCCGGAGGGGTTTTGGTTTGAGTGTTTTGCCAAAAATCTTAACTAGTGAATTAAATAACACAAATAAACATACATACGGAGCAAAAAATATTAAAGTTAAATCATCCATATTTATTAAGCATTTATGAAGCGACAAATTTTAACCGATCTTTCCGCAAAGCACTGATGTTTTAGTGTTCCTCCTCCTTTGTTTTAGAGTACCTGAAAATTATAAACATTGTGGTACTCTTTATTTAGTTGAGTCCAGATGATTAGTCTTTAGGAAGCCAAACCCAATATGGTTTAGTTCCTTCAATAGAAACATATTTATAATTTTTATTTAAATGAACATTTTGAACAAAATTGGTTGCGTACCTTTGTTTCTTTTGATCCGTCACATGCTTGGGAATCCATATGCTCAAAACTTTGTGTTAGCATGATGCATCCTAGTATGATTAATCCTTTTCTTGGTATGATTTGAATCATAACCAAGTCCGGTTTTGCTAGATCATGCTTTTTGACTGTTGATTAGACTATCTAGTTTTCCTTTTTCTTTATTGAAGTTTTCGACAATCTTCATCGTAGAATCGTATTTGTCTTTAATAGACACGAGAATATTATCCAAACCCTCAATTTTCTTTTTCATGTATTGCATGTCTTTTTCTAGTGATTCGTTCTTCTCTTTTAGTGCAGTGTTTTCTTTAAGAAGTTCCTCTTTATCTTTTGTATCATGTTTTAACTAATCTTAGTGTTTTGCTATCTTCTTTAATGAGCTTTTCGTGCAGTGAGCAAAGCTCCTTATATGCACCCCTATAATCCATGTTTTCATCATCGCTTGATAATGAATCATCTTTAATTATGAAACGAGTTTACATAGGATGATTTGGAAGCTAGGAAGCACATATGGGCTGATTCTCTTCTATATTCTTTGTCGGCTGATGATGATTCGTCGGGGGTGGAATCATCACTTTGATCGAAAGCTGCATATGCGTCTTTTCTTGGTCGTTGAATCTTGTTTCTTCTATCGTTTTTCTCTCATTGTTCTCTCTGCTTTTGCCACGATCTTTGGTGTCTCTGTTGTTCTTTTCCAATGGACAGTCTATTTTTACATGTCCTGGTTTGTTGCGACCAAAACAAATAATATTATTAGTGAACGAAAAGATCGTTTACCGTACTTACTTGTCATGAAGTCCTTGAAGTTTTTCGAGATGAAAGCAATGTGATCTTCTCTGTCAGTGAAGTTAGAGTCTTCTTCGTTGGCATTGAGCGTTAGGTTCTTTTTCTTTGGTTTCTCCTCTATCTTCTTGTCTTCCTCGAGCTCAATCTCATATGCCATGAGATTTTCCATCAATTCTTCAATGGTGAGGTCTCTTACATTGTGAGCTTCTCGAATGGCCATCGTCTTCCCTTTCCATTCGGGTCTGAGCGATCTCAATATCTTCATTACCTGATCATATTCAGATAACTTTTTGCCTAGACCTGCAAGCTCATTTGTTATGTTAGTAAAACAAGTTTTCACCTCGGTAATACTCTCTCCTTCTTCCATTTTAAATGATTCAAATTTGAATGTAAAACATTTATGCGAGATTCTTTTACCTTCTCGGTTCCTTCGTGACTTACTTGAAGAGTATGCCAATTATGGTGTACCGTCTCACATTGAGAGACACGGCTGAACTCATTACTTGTTATCGCACAGAATAACACATTCATGGCTTTACCGTTAAGGTTGGCTTTCTTCTTTTCATCAGCAGACCATTTTCTGATGTCAACTTCAGTAGGCGCTTTGTATGGATCCTTGGTGACGATCCATGTCTCAATGTCCAGCGACTCTAGATGAGTCTTCATGCGTATCTTCCAGCTTGCGTAGTTTTTTCTATTGAACAACGGTGGTCGCATAGTGTTGAGTCCTTCGGAGTGGAAAGATTTTGATGCCATCGTCTTTCAAGCCTCACTCTGATACCAAGTGTTGGATCCTGTGGATGGCAAACAACACTAGAAGGGGTTGAATATTGTTGTATAAGTTAAACGCTATTTCTTTAATTATTAGAACACAACCGATTTCCCTTCCAATGTTGCCTAAGGAACCAAGTAGAGTGATCTACGCTTGGTCCTTAATCAACACGATAAACTTAAAAGAATATGAAGATTAATTACAAGCAACAGAGAGATTACATAGCGGAATAAAAATGCAATCTTTGCAATAATAATATATTAACAAGGAATTACAGTGAGAATATATTAACAATAATGAATAGCTTTGCACAAAATAAATAAGAATGACAAACACAGAAAGCACACAGAGAGACAAGCGATTTTATCCTGGTTCACCGCAACTTGGGTACGTCCAGTCCCCGACCAACATAGCTCGAGATTTAATCCACTATTGCCTTAGCAATGCAATTACCTAACTTCACTCGTTAGGATTTCCAATGACCTAGTATCACCACCAGGATTTCCAGCCACCTAGTCTTGACTAGGATTTTCCACAACCCTTATCACCAAGGGACTCCAGATAAAATCAAAATCCAATTCACCACAATAATTAGTGGAGATTGGTTTTACACTCAAATAATCTTATAGCCATGATAATATTGCAATTGTGCTTA
The DNA here is from genome assembly GCA_030789695.1 of Scilla litardierei. Classification (NCBI taxonomy): domain Eukaryota; kingdom Viridiplantae; phylum Streptophyta; class Magnoliopsida; order Asparagales; family Asparagaceae; genus Scilla; species Scilla litardierei. Next base: position 145,302,887 of record CM061132.1, on the reverse strand, counting down.
TGTGGCTAAAGAATTAAAATAGTTCTTAGATTACACAACGAATATAAATGTATTCGATGTGATCTAGAATCTTGAGTTTCAAAAAATCCTTTAAAGAATATGAAAATCAAAGGGAGGATTTTGAAAAACTAATTTGCAATATCAAAAAAATATGATCTTAAAAGAATTTAAATAAGAACCATAAGATCAGAAATTTAAAAACCGTTTTGGCTACGACGATTGTTGAGAGCGATGAGAACGATTGAGATTTCAAGAGAGTTTTTGATTAGCTCAAGAATGAAAGAATTATTTGTTTTGAATTGTTCTCATATGGTCTGTATTTATGAGTTTCAAAGGAGAATTCAAAATTCAAAAATGATTTGACTTTAGCCCCACAAATCAAGCAACGAGTAAATGAAGGAGCAAAATCTGGGAAGTCAAAATGCATCTGGTAGTCGACTCCGAAGGGAGATAGTTGACTCCCAGAGAGTTTTCAATGAAAACTCTGCTCACAGCAGGTAGTCGACTCCCTCCTTTGGTAGTCGACTCCCAGAGCATTTTTCAGTGAAACTCAGCTATAAAAGCGAGTAATCAATTCCTGGGTGTTTGAAGATTGACTATAAGAGTTTGAATAGCTTAGCTTTTAAAAAATTTTAAGATGAGTTTAAAAATTTGTCTTCGAAAAACATTTTTGTGTGTGTGCAATTTATCTTGGCTTTAACTTATTCCTAAAAAAAGAAACAACTCACACACTTAGACTTAAATGAAGACTTTGAAGCCGATAAGATCTTGATGTAGATGCACGCTTCACTTTGAATTTGATCTCCTCTTAGTTTAAGCTTGAGCACATTATATGAGTTTCATCTTTGAGCTTTATCTTTGAGCTTCATTTGTGCTTGACGTAGAATGCGAGCTACCAAATTCATCTTCATCTTCTAAGTGTGGTTGAGCTTCTTCTTTTCGGAGTATGCTTAGAGCTTTCATCAGTTGATTGCACAACCTACACACTTAGATAATGTTATTAGTATATTAACAACATTTGGTTTGCTCATCATCAAAACTACTTAATTGCTGGACTAGATTTCCCATCAAAACACATGGTGCTAAGTATCCTTATATACAAGATGTCTATACTTAAACTTTTTCTAACCAACTGAATTTGACCGTTGCTAGGTGTTCGTATGGTACAAACCAAATCATACAAAGAAAAGTGGCGGTCAAGATGAAACTCGTCTTTTCTGGTATTGGAAGTTAGTGTCGTATGCAGTTGATATACGACCATAGCAAATCCTTTACCAAGATGGCTTAATAAACTTAAAAAGAGTAATAAGTTTGATGCAAATTGACCATGGACTCGTGTTGTCAACTAGCAGAATAAAGATGTTATTGGTATTTGACAGTATACCATACTCCAGACAGCTTACCGATATAATATTGATGACATGATATGGTAGCTGTTGCTGAAAAATCCTATCTATTTAAATGATATCACGGTCGCACACCAACCGAATAATTACGGTTCTAAAATGTATGATCTTCATGTGCAGCTCGCATCACTACAGGTGATTATATCGTAAGATATGATCATTCACTGCCAAATTAAGAACCTTTAGTCGCATAAAGATGATCATCTAATCACGATAACCGAAAAAGGGAAATTGATGCGTATGTAATGTACAGTTGGTTAAACGATTATTAAGATTGCAATCAATCTAACAAAGAAAGGAAGAACTTGCAAATGATTACAACCAATGAATAAAAGGATTATAAAGTGTTTAACAAGATATAAAAGAAAAATCCAAATAAACATAAATTGTATTGTGAAGTCATTGTCATTTTATGAAGAATTTTTTTAAAGCACAACGAGGAAGAAAAGTTAAAATTTATCGTGAAATTACAAATAATTTGGGTGATTTGCTCTTGCCAGGACGTTAATAAAAAACCATGTGGTCAGAAATTAAGAGAGAAAAAAAAGAAAAAGAGATTTGAGGCGAATTCATAACTCACAACCGATGCCAAGGAGCAATTGCTCTAACGATGCCTCTTCTCGCTCCCTCTTAGAAGCCGCGGAATCGAGCACAACACGCACTTTACCGTTTTCGGTCGAATAAAAATAAAAATAAACAACCGATACAATAGCATGGAGAGTGACTTAAATTAAATGGGGTTGGGGTTTCAGCCCAAAACCCACTTGAATATCAATGGACTTCATAAAGCCCATTTGAATGTGAGTGGACTTCAGAAAGCCCAGACTCATTGCCCCTAAAATTTGCCCTATCAAGTATCTACGGCGACTTCATTTGAACTTCTTCTCGATGCCTGAGGAAGAAGGCGGCTGCAGAAATCCCAGGTCAGCTTATCATTCTCTTTACCTAAAATTTCAGTGGCTCTAAACAAAATTTCAAAATTTTAATTTTCTTTAAGGTATTGTTGAGGGGATCTTGTTGATTTCATGGTTCACTTGACACTTGACAAACAAGAATTACGCTTTTCATGGGTTTCAAAGCTTTTTTCGGGTTTATTTTCTGACAGTGATTGAAATGCAAATCAAATCAAGCGATATCTGCACTCGAAAGATTCAGAGGAATCGATCGACGGAGGCCTCTGAATCGATCGACGGAGGGAATCGAAATATTCAGAGGATCACGAGTAACTAAGGGCATGTTCTTTTGCTGGAATAGGAAAAATGGAATTGGGGAAAGTTTGTATTCCTAGGAGAGAGAAAATGGAGTTTTGTGTTCTTTTGGGTGGAATGGAGTATGGAAAGTAAGCTTTGGAATAGAAAGTGGGGTCCACATTCTATTCTTATGTTCTTTTGGGATTGAAAAATTAGAAGGAGAAAGTGGAAATGAGTTGAGTTGAAGGAGGGCCCTACAAAACCA